>JAUMHN010161921.1:0-12832 GCA_032360265.1 Heliamphora ciliata
TCGAAAGGTTAAAGGGTCGGGCCGGTTCTTCTTACCGAACTTAGGTTCGAGATTTCGTTTCTTTTGAGATGTTCTTTATTTTTTGTTCGTATCTTGAGTTTGAGTTATCACATTGGAGCCGTTGTCAATTAGAATAATCGGGACCCACTTTCCTAAGCATTTAATGGTTAAATGCAATGGTTTATTGTGAGATGGTTCTTTCACGAAAAATCCTTTTCACTAAAAGCAATCACATTGGGTTGTTTCTCCAGTATTAACATTCCAACCAACTGATCAAAGAAAACATTAATTGGAATGTCTTCCTTGTTTAAGGCTTTCAGCACAGCCTGCTTGTGTTTGTGAAAGGCTACTAGCAATCCCCAGATATTGACGTTTGCTTGTGTCTTTCTTAATTGTTTTAACACCACATCCTCTTCCTCATTGTCTTGCATTTCCCCCTCTTCGTTGATTCTTTCGCCCATTTACCTGGTTGCCCCTTTTCTAATTGAGTGGGTTTGAAATGTCGACCTCTCCTTATTAAATGTTCTACATGTTCCTCTAGTTTCCACAGTCCTTCAAATTAATCGGTCTCTTTTCTGACTTTTGTTACTGAGTATTCTCCTCCTTGGAAAGCCTAAGAATCTTCCACCTTTCCTCTTTCTCGGTTGCCTTCTTGCTGAACTTCTTCTATCATTTACATGCTATCTGCCTTTTTGACTCCCCAAAGATCTTCTTCTATTCCCATTACATTCTGTGCAAACCAGTGGGATTCCTCATTAACATAGGTTTCTAACTCAAAAAGCTAGGAAAGTGTAACCCTATCAAAGGGATCTTCGTAATCAAACGGTGGAAGAGGTACCCAAGGTTCTCCAATTGGCCAGGGTCCTCCATCATCATACGGTTCCTCCACAATTAGATGTCATTCTAGAACATTTCCCACTTCATTGTCGAATACTTCTATGTCCATACGCCCTTCTTCCAATTCTTTGAGTTCCCATTAGTCATTCTCTTCTACGTATAAGAACACGTCAAGAGAGCATAGAGCCGGTCCCTCAAGGAAAGGAGTTTTTGGCTTTGGCTCGTGAAGCGGAACAATATAGACTGATGGATCAAATACGAGACCCACGGTATCTAAGATGTTTACTTGAGGTAAACTTTTCCCTTTTCCTCCTTATCCTTCCCTCGTTTCGGTTTGTTCTCCACTGATTGGTGCTTTCTCGACTTGTCTAATCCCATTATCGTCGATTCCTTTTTTCTTTTGATGACTCTCCCATCACTATTGCTTTTACTTTTGAATCCTCAACTCTTGAACTCGGTTCAGCCTCACCATACCATGCTATGTCATTACTCGGAGTGGTCAAAACATGCAATTTAATCTCTAGATCCTTAAGAGTCCTGAGGCATTCCAATTCTTCCTAGAGACCGTTGATCTCCTCATCTTCCTCATCATCATTGTCGAAGTAAGGAATGTCATCTTCCTCGTGGATAACAAAGATTAGAAAATCATCACAAAGATTAGAAAATCATCAAAGTCATCTTTCACAAGTTCTTTAACAAAGTTATTAATTAACAACACGTCATGAATAGATGGCATGTCTACAGTAGGCTTCGACTCAGTTGCAGAAACTATAAACCCAGTGAGGTCAAAGATTTTCGTCTATCCTTCGATAGCATTGACACTTTGTTGAGCCGAGTGATTTGGCAAAGGGTTGGTAGTCACATTCGGCTTTTGAGTAGCAGTTGATGGAGAAATCACCTTGTTGTTTATCAAATCTTGAATCTTGTGTCGAAGCCTCATACAATTATTGGTCAAATGACCATGTCCCTGGTGAAAGGCATAATACTGGGTCGGGTTGTATCTATGTGGTAAGGGATTTGGCGGTGGGGTCAGCTCTAAGGGTTTCAAGAGACCCCTTTCAATCGAAAAGCTCAAAATAGAGGATAATGGGATAGTCAATTGGGTAAGAGTTCTTTTCTAGTTACGAGGCTAATTTTGAGTGACAGGCTGGGTAGATGAATTACATTGACTTGAATTTGGGTTTAACAGGTTCACTTTGTCACCCTAGCTTACTAAATTGGTAAAATTATTAGGGTTATTAGCATAAGGTTTCCTTGTTGTCCTCTGACTCAATTTTCCTTTCTCAATGTCACCAGATTGCAAACCATCATCTATCAGTATCCTAGCATCGAAAACCTGCTCAAATGTCACCAAGTTTGGGTAATTAGATACTTCCAAAACTACAGTTGCAGATTATTCACCACCATCCTCACTTAATTCTTCTCGATGGGCTTACTTGTCATTTTAGCTGCCTTAGCCCTCAAACAGGTCAAAAACACAACAAAAGACTCCTTGACATCTTATCTAGTAGTCTCGAGTTCCTAGTGTTGGAGGCAATACTGCCTAGAACATTATTTTTACAAATAATTTTTGATAAAAATTAACTGGACGGACAAACACCGAAACGCGCTCCAGAAAAAACTTTTGACGACGAATGATCAAAATAAAACTCATGTAACCAAAGTTAATTTAGAATAATACCTTTTGTTAATCAATTATTCAACTACGATTTGATTCCGAGTTGAAACTCCTGTCAGATCTTCTATTGTATTCCCTTACGCGATTCTCGAATGTAGTGTGGGTTACGAACTATTGAGAACTCGTACCAACAGAACCCAGATATCTTTAGTCTTGAAAGATAAAATATAATATATGATATAAGACTGGTTCAGCCTACCTTCATATATATAGGGCTACAACAGGGACCTGGGGAGTAATTATAAGTAAGAATTCCAGTAGAACACAGACACCTACTAGCAGTTTCTGCAATTATGGAAAGATAGCAGCAGTTTCTGCAATTTCTATAAAACACCGAATTACAGTTCACACCATTAAAGAACTATAATTGCACTCTGACCCATAATCTCAAGACCTTCTTGCATTGAGCTCCTCTTATTAAATGCTTACCATTTCTCCTCACGTTAAGATTCTCGATACCCTCCAATTAAATTTAATTACTGACAATTTAATTATTTGGCATCTTGATATTCCTTAAGCCCTTTCGGTTAACTTATTTGACCATCGGATAATTAAATCCACCTGTAGAGTTTGGTCCGGTCAAAACTTATAAGCATCCTTAAGGAGGTATCGTCAATCCCGATCTTTCAGGACGTGAATTCCATCAATAATTAATATATTACCATATAAATAATACCACTATCTAACTCGCCGAGAATATAGACCCATATAAGATTATACCCTCTAATGAATCAAAATAATGAATATTAAATATACGCAAATCAATAATTATTTTAGGATTATGAGGATAAGCACTATTCATAATAACCCTGGGGTGTGAATTAATTTATATAGTCAGTATAAAATTAATTATTCCAAATGTCCCGTTCAATACACACAAAGTGTACTAGCACAAAGAGTCGAAATAATAAACGACGCTATTATCTGTTTCCCGTAACCAAGACAGGCCTACTAAAATTCTATGCTACAGTCGTACCGATGGTATGTCCATTTTTATCTAAACTGTGAACATAAAACTTATATTCTGCAAGAATCTAAAATCTGATATTCTGTGTGCAAGCCGTACTCTACACACCAAATTAAATACTATACAGAATATCGGACATCCATGCATAACATTAAGAAATGAAATACATAATTGCTCTAATGATTCTCATAAAATGAAAAATTAATTTTATTAAAATTAAATTAAATACTAAAAACATGGTTTTCAGTAAATCAACTCTAACAATCTCCCACTTATACTCAGAACCATGCTGCCATACATCTGAGTCCCATGCCCTCTACATGACTATCAAAAGTCTTAACCAGTAAGCTCTTTGTAAAAGAATCTATAAGGTTGTCTCCTAATGCAATCTTGGTCACAGTAACATCATCTCTCTGTACGATCTCTCGTATCAGGTGATACTTACGTTCAATGTGCTTGCCTTTCTTATGAACCCTTAGCTCATTCGAGTTTGCAACCGCTCCGCTATTGTCACGTAAAGTGTAATAGCCGACTGAACTAAAGGTACCACCTCTAGATCCATCAGAAATTTTCTGAGCTAAATGGCCTTCTTAGCTGCTTCAGAAGCTACAACATACTCGGCCTCCATGGTGAAATCAGCAATGCAGGACTGCTTGATACTCCTCTAACTTATAGCTCCACCTCCTAAGGTAAACACATATCTTGAGGTAGATTTAAGGGAATCTCTGTCAGACTCGAAATCTGAGTCTGTGTACCCCAAAGGTACTAGACTGTCTGCCTGGTAAACCAACATATAATCCTTAGTCCTTTTCAGATACTTGATTATATTTTTTACTGCAGTCCAATGGTCTTAACCAGGATTAGACTCATATTTGCTAACCATACCAACGATAAACCAGATGTTGGGTCTAGTGCAAAGCATAGTATATATGAGGCTTCTTACTGTCGAAGCATAAGGAACCGCCATCATCTTCTCTATCTCATCAGGTGTCTTAGGACACTGATCCTTGGATAGAGTGATTCCATGCCTAAAAGGGAAAAGTCCTTCCTTGGAATCCTACATGCTAAAACGAGCAAGAATATCATCGTTATATTTTGCTTATAATAAGCCCAACATCCGTTGTTTCCAATCTCGCACAAGCTTGATCCCAAGGATGTGAATGGCTTCTCCCAAGTCCTTCATATCAAACTGCCTAGATAACTATACTTCAACCGTAAATAATGCCCCCACATCATTTCTGATGAGCAAGATATCATCTACATAAAGTACTAGGAAGATCACCACGCTTCCGTTACGCTTCTTATACACATAGGACTCATCTAGATTTTGATCAAAACCATAAGACTTTATAACTTGATCAAATCGAGTGTTCCAAGACCTCGATACCTGCTTAAGTCCATAAATGCATCTCTTAAGCTTGCACAACATGTGCTCCTGGCCTTTTGCAATGAATTCGTCTGGTTGTATCATATAGATACACTCGTCAAGACTTTCGTTAAGGAAAGCTATCTTGATGTCCATTTGCCAAATTTCATAATCGAAATGTGCGGCATTGGACAAGAGAATCTGAATAGATTTAATCATGGCTACCGACAAAAAGGTTTTCTCATAGTCGATCCCTTCTTTCTGAGTGAACCCTTTAGCAACAAGCCTAGTTTTGAAGGTTTCAACCTTCCCGTTTACTCCTCTCTTTCTCTACAGATCCACTTGCATCCAATGGATTTTATCCATTTGGGTGGTTCTATAAGTTTCCAGACCTGATTGGAATACAAAGATTCTATCTCTGAATTTATAGTCTTTTACCAAAGATCTACATCTTTGTCTTATAGTGCTTCATTGTAGTTACAGGGCTCGGTATCCAATTCTGTCGGGATCTTGTCAAATGATTCTCCTAAGAACAAATACCAATTAGGTTGATAAACAACCCTCCCACTATGACGAGGCACTATTTGTGTCTGTGTACTAGCAGTAACAGACTATGCAGAATCTGAACCCTGCCTGTTCTTGATTTGCACCTGTCTCGATAATCCTCCCACTACGTCGAGGTAATGGAATATCAGTGACATGTTCTTCCGTTCTACTGGTATTTCTTCCCAGTTCTTCTAGAACAATATTGCTTTTGGGTCTGTGATCCATAATATATTCCTCTTCTAAGAATCGGGTATTGGTGCTAACAATGACCTTCTGATTCTTAGAATTATAAAATAAACCACCCTTCGTTCCCTTAGGATACCCCACAAAAAAATAGAATTCCGTCCACGGTTCTAACTTACCTGCGTTTCCTGTCAGGACTTGTGTTGGATACTCCCAAATTCGAATGCGTTTCAGAATAGGCTTACGCCCGGTCCACAATTCTGTGGGAGTAGAAGGTACTGACTTAGAAGGTACCAATTTAGAATGTAAGCCGTTGTGTCTAAAGCGAGTCCCCAAAACGAATCTGGTAAATCTGAATAACTCATCATTGACCTTACTATCTCCATAAGAGTTTTATTTTTTCTTTCTGCTATACCATTCTGTTGTGGAGTGCCAGGTGCAGTAATCTGGGATGTAATCCCATCTGATGACAAGTAGTCCTTAAACTCTCCAAAGAGATATTCTCCACTACGGTCGAATCGTAGTGATTTGATACTTTTACCCAGACACTTCTCCGCCTCCGTCTTGAATTTTTTGAATTTCTCAAAGCATTCAGACTTACGGTGCATCAGGTAAATGTATCCATACCTTAAATAGTCATCAATAAAACTGACGAAGTACTCAAAGCCACCTCTAACCCGGATTGTTATAGGACCACACACATCAGAATGAACTAGCTCTAACGGTTCTTTAGCTCTATAGCATTTCGCCGAAAAAGGCTTCTTGGTCATCTTACCATCTCTAAACAAGATTCACAGACTAGAACTACCTCCACTTCCAATAAATCAAAGGTTCATATGTTACCAGTTTAGCAATTATCCAGAATGAATAAGTGATCCATACTAACAATTATCCAGAATTGAGAAGTGATTCACACTAACAATTATCCAGAATTATCCCTAAAGAAGGTTTGTACTAGTTATACCGCAATTAATCTGTCTATTGGAGTGGAAGGTCTTACTGTCGACACGCAGGGTTTAATTGCATCGTCTACAAACTGGTGATGGCGATCGTGGGATTTATCTTTAAATAAATTTTCTCTCCCATTTAGATTTTTAAAATATTTTTTAGGGCTATAAAAATTCATTTAATTAAAATAAATTTATTAATTTCGAAAGTCACACAATCTGAAAAAATCAAACATCTTTCCGTATACACGATTCCAAAGATTCTGATTTATCAAACCATATTTTCGTGTTTAAATACGTAACAAATAAAATTTAATAAATGCACAATTTTTTCTTTAGTTTTTCAGCTAAGGTAGTGATTAAAGGCATTTATTTATTTTATTTTCTGTTACACATTTTTTGAAAAATAATAATTTATTTTGATTAAATATTTTTTATTTTATTAATTCAAAAATTAGAATTAATTTTCACGTTTTTCAAAGATATCCGATTTTAAAAAAAATCATCTTTAAACGTGATATTTTGTAAAAAAATATCTAAAGTTTTTCTATTTTAATTAAAATTAATTAATTAAAAAAACTTAATTTTATTTTTTATTACAAAATATTTTAATCAAAATTAAATATTCGAATTAATTAAATTAACAGAATAAATAAAATCAATATTTATCATTCACGCAGTTAACATATAAAATAATAAATTAAATACAAGATAAATATATTTCAGTTTTATGATCCATCTGAAACTCTAAAGAGTTTCAGTCTTCTGTTTTGAAGATAGGCTGTAATGATTCAATCTGTATCTGAATCAACTTCATGTATCCCGATTACATCAGGATTCCTTGATTCATAGTGATATACAAATATACAAGAGTCCTCGATCAATGTATATCGAACCAAAATAGCCTCGAGCCACCACTACCACCGTCGGCCACTGCATGAGCACCGCGCCGCATGCGCACCTGGCTACCCCAACCTTGCACATTGTTGCCGTGTTTGAAAAATACCCGAACGCCTCTTGCTGTTGGCAAAAAATCTCTGAAACAGAGTTGGATTGTGTGCAACAAAGCTTGCTTGGACTGCGCCAAAATTTGTGCTGCTGTGATGGAAAAATTGTAGCAGTGTTTTGGATTCAAAAAAAAAATGTTGCGCTTTGAATAACAGTGCGCCTCTGATTTAGAATTTGCATCGCTTGGATTTGGAAAATAGTCCCGCTGTTTGGTGTGCGTCGTTGGAATTGATTTATTTGAAAATAGCAGCCAAACGTTGCTCTGTGGGGCGCTACAATTTGTGGAAGAAACCATTGTGATTGGTGCTTCAAAACCACTGCTCTCAAAACAAAATCCGTTACAAAATCCCGATAATCGTTTCCATCCAAATCCACGGCTGTGTTGGTGATTTGTTGCACTGAAATAGTGCTAGAAAAACAATGCACTAGTGGGAAAATAGTGTTTTGAAAAAAAAACACGCCTACTTTTTCAAGCATCAAAGCCAAACGATCTTGAATTCCAAACCGAAACAGTGCAGGCCGCCAATCTTAGGCCATAAGCACACAGGCATGCATATGATGTTGGTCGTACTCGAATTTTTATCGAGCTACCTAGCTTTTTCTCGAACTTGTTCTTCGACTTGTTCTTCATCCTATTTTTTTTTATTCAAAAAAAATAAAAGAACTAGAAACCAAAAAATATTAATATTTACATTGATCATATGTCTCTGTAGAGTTCATAATCAATCTACCATGATCAACCCTCGTGTTTAAAAAAAATAATCATCATCCACGCATTCAATCAAATATGAAAATAAATGATGATCATAAAATCGAGATTTAAAACACCTGCAAAATAAAGTTAGCAACAGTTCTAAAACCACCCGACCCTGATAATCATAAACAAAAAATAAAACGGCTCTGATACCAATTGTTAGAAGCAATACTGTCAAGATCATTATTTTTACAAACGATTTTCGGTAAAAAATTAGCTGGACGGGTAAATGCCGAAATGGGATCCAGATAAAACTTTTGACAACGAACGATCAAAATAAAACCCATGCAACCAAAGTTAATTTAGAATAATACCTTTTATCGATTGATTCTTCAACTACGACTTGATTCCGAGTTAAAGCTCCTATTAGATCTTTTATTGTATTTTCTTACGCGATTCTTGAACGTAGTGTGTGCTATGAACTATCGAGAACTCGTATCGACAGTACCCAGATATCTTTAGTCTTGAAAGATAAAATATGGTACATGAAATAAAACTGGTTCAGCCTACCCGCATATATATAGGACTACAACAAGGACTTGTGGAGTAATTGTGAGTAAGACTTCTAGTGGAACACAGACATCTACCAGCGGTTTCTGCAATTATGGAAAGACAGCAGCGGTTTATGCAATTTCTATAAAACACTGAATTACAGTTCACACCACTAAAGAACTATAATTGCACTTTGACCCATAATCTCAATACCTTCTTGCATTGAGCTCATTTTATTAAATGCTTACCATTTTTTCCCATGTTAAGATTTTCGATACCCGCCAATTAAATTTAATTACTGATAATTTAATTTAATTGGCATCTTGATATTTCTTAAGCCCTTTCGCTTAACTTATTTGACCGCTGGATAATTAAATCCACCTATAGGGTTTGGCCCGATTAAAACTTATAAACATCCTTAAGGGGGTATTGTCAATCTCGATCTTTCAGGACGTAGATTCCGTTAATAATTAATATTTTCAATATAAATAATACCGCTATCCAAGTCACCGGGAATATAGACCCATATAAGATTGCACCCTCTAATAAATCAACACATAGAATATTAAATATATACAAATCAATAATTATTTCAAGATTAAGAGGATAAGAACTGTTCATAATAACCTTGGGGTGCGAATTAATTTATATTGTCCGTATAAAATTAATTATTCCAAATGTCCCGTTCAATACACACAAAGTGTACTAGCACAGAGAGTCAGAATAATAGACGACGCTATTATCTATTTCCTGTAACTAAGACAGGCCTACTAAAACTCTGTGCTACAGTCGTACCGATGGTATGTCCATTTCCATCTAAAATGTGAATATAAAACTTATATTCTGTAAGAATCTAAAATCTGATCTTCTGTGTGCACGCCGTACCCTACACACCAGATTAAATACTATACAGAATATCAGATATCCATGCATAACATTACGAAATGATATACATACATTGCTATAAAGATTCTCATAAAATAGAAAATTAATTTTATTAAAATAAAATTAAATACTAAAAACATAGTTTTCAATTTACCAACCCCAACACCTGGGTCGTGACATTGAGCTGAATATTGTAATTGCATGGGTTGACGAACGCAGTAACAATACCCTCCCAAGTTCTCGTCTTCGTAGCATTCAACAACATAAACCATTTTTGGGCTGCCCCTAATAAAGATCGTTAGAAAAGTTAGCCTTCAACAGATCACTAATTCCTATGGGTGATAGAGATCCACATACATTCTCAAATGAATCCTTGGATCCCCGATTCCATTGAATTTCTCCATATACGGCATCTTAAATTTATCAGGGAGTTTTACATCGGGGAAAAGACATAGACCTTCTACATCTGACATGTAGTCCTCAACCCCTTAGGCTTTTATCAGAACTTTCTCTAGTTTGTCAATTTTATTCGATAAGATCGACTCCTTAGTGGCCGTAGCCTCCGGGACACCTGGTTGTACAGGTGGTACCATCGTTGGTTAGATTCCTTCAGGTATTAGGTTCTCATCCAAAATATTATCTCCTACGCCGTCTTCTTGATCATTTTGGGGAACTGCATTGGGATCTACTACTCCATTTGCAAAGCCTGAATCCGTTCTTGGCGCTGAAGTCCAGATTCTCGCCTGATTATTTACAGCGGTATTGACTCCCTCTACTGTCCGTTGTAGGTCCACGGTTGCCCTCATCATATCACCCATAGTCAATCCTGGGTCTGCCATTGGTGAGTCGAACTATTATACCCTTATAAGTCTTCTTCTCAAAAATCGAGCCCAAATATGTTTAGGTTCTTCTTTACACAAAGCTATAATCTCGGTCCTCTAAGCTGAAAAGACTAATGTAAACTACGAAATCCATCAGTCAGGGTCACTTGAAACAACCCTTACTCGGCAGAAGAATAAAGAAACAAAAACTATCCTTAAAAGGCATGCTAAGTATACAAACAAAAGCATTCACAAAAGAAAAATCACATAAACCTAAAAGATTTATTATCCTAGAATGAAGGGGTCTAAGAAGCTATATGCAACAAAAAGAGGCTGGTAAGTCTACACGCAGTGTACCTTCTGAATAGTGTCAAAAATATACCTCTTATGCCCTGTAATGGTACAAAGCATGGTCAAACGGTACGCAATAACTCTTTGTGACACATCTATGAGATCATGTGGCCAAAAAGCTTGCTGGCTTCCCCGACATAGCCTAGAAATAGTAAACTGACCATGGTATTGATTAGGTAGAGCGTGAATTTTGAGAATCAAGCATACAGAAATGTATAATGCAAATGTGAATACCAATGAAAAGTTTACAACAAGAACCAATGACATTTCAAGTTAAGCCCTCTTATGATTTTTTTTGAAAACTAGATCCCCAGTAGAGTTGCCAGAAAAACTGTGGGCATTTTCGAGTGGATTTGAAAAATGATGTGTCGACTATCCATTTTATTTAAAAAAGAAAATATTTCTTTTTAACAAAAAACACAAGATATTGAAACACATGTAGAAAATGGAGTCGCCACTCAGTTTTTTGAAAAAAATCAAGAAAAACAAAAAACAAAGTAGGCCACAGGTCATTTATACGTAAGTAGAGAAAATGAGAATCCAAGGGCTAAGGTACAAAAAGGGAAGGTGTTAGGCACTCTTTTCGCCTAACCACAAGGTTGGCCTCTACATTGTCATTATTGGTTTTTGTTTTAAACTTTTCAAAGGCAATAACTACAGAAAGGGAGGCTATAGAGAGTCCATGCAAGAGCTAACAAGGCAAGGAAAATAACCAAATGGCACAAAATCCTATATCTGAGATAATATCCTAAGGGTCATGTGATTTGGGCTATGGTTTCTAATCATGCCACGTTATTTGTCTAAACAAGATAAGCTAAAACATGCAATCGAGTATTAAATATCTAATCAAAAGAAAATATAAGGAACTGAAAGGTCATACTGCACAGTTTTAGTTCCTAACATGCTATACACAAGGTCAAACACAGAGAATAGAAAGGTTGGAACATGGTTTTCAAGCTACTAGTTCTCAAAAAAGTTGATGGCCATAGCAACAGAATGTTACCATCGTGATAAAAAAATAAGAAAAATCTAGCAATCGTGAAGAAAATAGATAACGGCCGTAATAATAGAAGAAAAATACTCACGACCGTGACAACAGAAGGTCACGACCGTTATGTTTAAAGAATCACAGAGCATCTTTGGTGTTCAGTATGCCAGTGAACACAAAAATTAGATAAAAAACATACTATTCCACACATTTTCATTTATTGATTATTGGAAATCAAAAGTACAATATATATTTGACATGTACTGATTACAAATGGAATAATTGAATAAAACTCAATAAATGAAAACCCTAATCGTGACAACTCCCGGGAGAGAAAGTGGGAGTTAAGAAGTGTCATGATTTCTAGAGTTACCTAATGTAGTAAACCACCTCGAATGTCCCCTTGGGTATGGTAGGCAAGGATCGTCTAATCATCCACGCTTTGGAGACCTTTCAAGCATAAGCAATGCCACGAATTGTTCTTTTTTCTTTTAGGAAAACGGCACCTATTTATAGGCATTTAGGGCATCTCAAAGATACTCTAGGATGATGATGCCTGTCCAAAAAGGTACAAAGGACGCGACTGTGTACTTAAACGTCGCAGCCGTGAACAAATTGTACAAACCGAAACGGCTGTGTCCTTCAAAGGTCGCGGCCTATTATAAGATCATATCACAACCGTGAAGATTAGAGTTCACGATCTATTTTAGGATCACAAAAAGGTGGCAGCTGTAACCTCAAGGACACAGTCTAATATAGGATCATAAAAAGGTGGCGGCCGTGAGGATCAAAAGGTCGCGGCCTAAAAGTTAATAGAAGAACAGGGGTTTTCTTAGGTTTTGAGTCGAGTTCTTGACATTACAATTGTTTAGAAGCATCCCTGAGCAAATTCGATACTTTCGTCGTTGGGGAACATTCAAGACGGGTGCCTAAAATTCGACTTGGTCAAATTGGGTTGTCTACATGGGTGTTTTCCTTTTTATGGTATCGTGGGGGGGGGGGGGGGGGG
>JAUMHN010162026.1:0-22449 GCA_032360265.1 Heliamphora ciliata
CGCCTTTTTGACTCATTCTTTGTTTTATTTTGTTAGGGTTTGTTATAGAGATGGATTGAAGGGTATCTTGGGGGAGACTATCAAAAGGTTTAAGGGAGTTGCTTACCTTATTTGATAATCAAATGGTTAGAAGAGAGTTGGACTTAACTTTATAGCACATTTCTTGTATTTTCCTTCATTCCTTCTTCCTTCTTCTTTTCTTCTCCTCTCCTTCTTCTTGAAAACACTTGGAAAACTTTTGGTTTCTCTTACTCTCACCACTCAGCCGAATGCTCATGAAGGAGAATGAGGGCTTAGGTCTTGTTTTATAGAAAAAAATTGTAATGGAGTGTAATTATAGTTTTTAATTTAAAATTTGAATTTTTATTTATTTATTTCCTCATTGGTTTCTTAAGAAGTGGGACTTTATTGAGATATTTAAAATCAGATTTGGGGCAGGGGGAATTCGGCCAGGCCTGTTTGGGATACTAAAAATGTGAATTTACAATTAATTTGGGTTTTAAATGGTATTTTGGTATATTTTTGTGAATATAAATACATAAAATATTAATTTGTAGTGTCTAAACTTACTAAAACCTATTATGTTAATGTATTTATAATTAATTTAGTCTTTTAATGATTTATCATAATTTTGATAACAATTAATTAAATAAGTGTAGGCTTTTAAGCTAAATTAAGCTAATTTGATTAGAATTGGGTTTTTGACTTATTTATTGTGTAGAGACTTTAAACAATTATTTGTTTGCTTTTGTTAAGCTATATTATTATATTATTATGTATATTACTTGTATAAAAAGTATTTGGTTAAAATAATGTTTAATTTATACATCTTTTTCTTATTTTTGAGCTTAAAAAGGCAAAAAATAGCTTTTTGGGCACAATTTCCTAGGTGGCTGGCCATGCAAGGGCATTTTGGTCATTTTGTTGCTATTTTGTATTTTATTAATTTATTGTATATAAATATTTAATTTTGGGTGTTCATGTGTCAACTTTTGAATTTTTAGGACTTTTTATTGTACTAGGAGCAAAATGGTCATTTTACTTTAATTATGGGAAATTTTGATTTTTAATTTAATATTTTATGTTACTTACTTAATTTAAGCTATTCTGGGACTTTTCTAAATATTAGAGTTTTGCCTCTGAGTATTTGGTCTCTTTTAGGGTTTCCTGATCAAATTTAGGGTTTCTGGGTTAATTAGGATTTTTGGCCTAATTAGGATTTTCCTTGTTCATGCAGCGATCGACCTAGATTTTCATTATCTATCCATCGCTAATACTAGAGTTTGAGTTGGGTTGTTACAATCTAGGTGGTTACTACTAGGGTCCGGACCAAGGTGTTACACGTGAGCTCGAGATTGTGGCATGATTTCTGCCTACCTGATTGGTTGTTACCTACCTATTGGGAATTGAGTTGGTGTGATGCGACCCCTTGAGGAGTTGCCCTACAGTGATGCAAGTATGTGTGTTGTTATGCCTTGGTAGATAAACTGTGAGGGTCTTGTGGACACGTAAGATGCGTCGTTGAGATGTGAAGCAGTGAACGATAGTTAAAGTGCTTGAGTAAATATTTGAGTGTAAGGATCTGGTGTGACGAGTCATATACTCATTGTGAATGGTGGCTGACAACGTTTATATGATGATGTTCGATGTCTTTACGAAGACTAGTGGTTAACCTTCTCTGAAAACGAGTGTGCAATGGTTGCCTTAAGAGGTAGTGACATCAAGGGAGTGCCTAGAGTTGACTCGTGGTTTTCCTAGCAGCAGAGATGTTTTGTGGTTGGTTGACCAATGTGATTGTTCTCCCTTGGTGGGAATTAAAAGTCGGGATCGTATGAGTGTGGGTTAGTTTGGCCGTGGTTCCTTGAAGAGCTTGTTTGCTTTACCCTATGAACCCGAGCATTTGGGTGACGTTTCTGGAGATGTAGTTTGATTTGTATAGAATGTCGATAACTTTAGCTCTCGATGAGTGAGATCCCTAAGGGAGTTCAGTGATTGAGTTATTCACGTGGTGAAATTCTCTAGTATTAGTTTGTGTTTGTTCGGCGTTTGAACAGTGTAGTTCGTGTGGAGTTGGTGTTTGATTTTCATTTGTGGTAGCGGTGTAAGTTGCAAGGAGTCACTTTTAAAAAACCATTTGTGGTGTGGCCCTTTGGAGCAAGCTTGTTTGTTTAGATCGGTGTGTGAACGTTGTTTGTCTAGGTAAAAAGTTTTTTTTTCTCGTGGGTATGTGTGGACTCTGTGTATGAGTGGTTGAGGGACGATGTAATTCCGTTGGTTCCAATAGAGTTGCGTGACAGCATAGCACGAGTATGAAGAAGGAGTAAGTGTCTGGGTGAGAACAGTGGAAACGTAAGGGAGGGTGTGTGAAGTAATTTGTGTGGTTCCTGGTGATCTGCCGTGAGAGGATCGAGTGTTATGAGGAGTTGTGTGTGAAATAGAAGAAGTAAAGTGTGAAGAGTGGTTCGATTATTTGGTGAGAAAGCGCAAACATATATGATAGTATTAATGAGTGGGGTAATGTAATTGTGGAAGATTAATAATTAACTAGTTTGAGGCATTGTAGACTTGAGAGACTGATGGGTATGTGTATGGCGTCATGACGAGGGATGTGATTTAGTTTGTATAGGTAAGCGTATTCCTATGAAGCATTTGGCTCATGTGGTGTGCGTAACCCTAGTGACTCACGGAGTTCAGGTGGCAGTGTTAGTTTTGATGGTTGAAGGACTAGAGTTATGCAATACAAGTAATGGTATGGTTTCAAGTTTGTGATTGTTACTTGTCCGTAAGGGCATGGGTAATTTTTGGGATAACGCGTGTAACCCTTGTGAACAACATCAGAGTTTGGCAACAAATGTTTGGGTTGGGAGAGTAGTACTCGGTGTACATTGGGAAAACCTTAGCGGTGACAGTCTTCGTGTGTTTAGTTTGATTTTTAGTTAGGGTTAAGGATGTTTACTCTTTGAGAATGTGTACGTGGTGTGAGCTAATGGTCATTGAGGGATTGTCGGTGACTAATGTAGGAGTGGTTAACTCCAATTCTGATGTTGAATTTTGTCTTGTGTAGTGACCTGACCAATTTTAATTTAAAGCGTTTAAGTGTTGATTTTGGGTAAGAATTGACGTCGAGTTGAACGATGAATCGTTTTAGATTGGCCAAGCCCGGTATAAGTACAACTTTGCGATTGGTCCGATGATATATGGATGATTCTAATATTTGCGAAATATTAGTGTTCTAAAGTTAAGCCTAATGTTAGTGTGCCACTTTTGGGAACAAAGGCGTGTTAGCATCCTTATTACGATACGATATTATGATCTCCTATTTTGGAAATTTTGAGTGCTCTTCTAGAATATTGTAACTATAGACGCAGTTGTTTTTGGTGTAACCTTGAGTCATATCATCTCGAAAGAACGATCAAGATTGCGCATTAAGAGATATGCTATGTAGACCGAACGAATAGTGAATTATGTGGACAGATATTATGATTATAGAGAAGTTTGGTGTGATGTTACCATGGAATAAAGGAAATAATAGGGAAGCAAGAATATGGAATTTATTTCAATTATCTAAGGGGTGACGTGAGACGCATTTCGAGGACAAAATTCCCAAAGAGGAGAAAATTGTAATGACCCGGTACATGTTTATTTTGTTCGTCCATGTTTTCGGTTAAGGGAGGAGACAGAATTAAGTTTGGGTGTGGGTGCTATAAAATTTTGTTCGTTAGAGGTTGAATAAATGATATGTGGAAGTAAATTGAGATACATAATAATGAATAATGTTAATATGGGTATGTTAATGGAAAATTCAAAATAATAAAATGTGAGCAAAGTTGAAAATTTTAGTTGAGTTTTTGGGAAATTCGTAGAATTCAGCTTCAGAGGTCACCACTCGAGCGGTGGTCTGTCCGCTTGAGCGGACTATTGGGAAATGTTTAGACGATTCTCAAACTTTGGAGAAAGTTGGGGGTTATTATTTAAACCCATGTCAGCCCAAACCCACGCCAATATCTCCCTTTGTCCATCTCTTCTACACCTCTTCTCTTCTTCTTTCCCTCATAGAAAGAGAAACCCAAATCCCTCATGAAACCCTAACCCTCATCCATGAAAATGGAAGATTGAAGCTAGATTAGTAGTGTACAAGGGAGGAGATCAAGCTTTGGAGCAAGAAGGTGGAGGATAAAGCCTCAAGAAGTCAAGATCTCTCAACATCTAAATCCTATGAGGGAGAATTTGGAGTAACTCAAGCTTTTGGGCAATTTGAGGTAGGATCTAGACTATCTCTTGTGTTTTGCATTGATTTGGGTTGATATTTTGCCTATGTGAGTAAAATCTAGTTGATTTCATGCATGATTGAAGAATTGATAGGGGTGTAGGGGGGTTGAATTGGCATGGTTGATTACATGAATGAGTTGGGTTTTATGAAAATTAAAGTTTTTTGAGAAATGATTAACCATGATTTTGAGAATTTATTCTATAAAAGGGGTTTATGATACTTGAAATTCAATGCTTTGGGAAGGAAATAGAGATTAGAACCATGATTGTGAATGTTTAAGTGTGTGGGGAGTGTAGAATTCAAAATAGGAAAAGTTTAGAGGTTTTCTCAGACTGCAGAGTGATCGAGTAGAGCCCTGTCTGCTCGAGCCGTCTCATGGCTTACAGTTTAAGTGCTCAAGCGCCCCTCTGTCCGCTTGAACGGACTAGCTACGCTGGGCCAACTTTAATTGACCATATCTCCCTCATTCGGACTCTGAATTGGGTCATTCTTGTACTCAAACTGAAGCCCCAAAAGTCTTCTTTCCAGTGGGACTACTCTCACAACAAAATGCCTTTCTTAGAAAAAGTTATGATAACAATTGTGAGGGTATGTCAAATTTTCTTAACCATTTTTTGCCCGTTTTTGCTCAAATGTTATGGAAAAAATTATTTTCATCATCATTGGACTTTTTGTCAAATTTCTTATCCTTTGGGCTATGGATACACCTATATAAATATATATGGGTTGGGATGCATGCGCTGGACCGGTAGGTTGGATTTTACGATGAAAGTGGGTTTTCTACATATAATGATGGTTTTAAAAGAACATGGTCATCATTTAAAATCCTAAGCGTTTA
This sequence comes from Heliamphora ciliata, assembly GCA_032360265.1. NCBI lineage: Eukaryota > Viridiplantae > Streptophyta > Magnoliopsida > Ericales > Sarraceniaceae > Heliamphora > Heliamphora ciliata. The sequence goes on from JAUMHN010162026.1 coordinate 5,109, forward strand.
GAAGGGAAACATGGGTTTCAAGCTTGTATATGTGTATATGATGGGTATATTCTATTTTCTTCAAACAACATGAAATGTGTGGGTTGGATTAATGGGTTGGATTTTATGAAAATTTTGGGTTTTCTAATCAAAATGGAAATTTTGAAAAGAGGGAATGAATGCTTGAAGGTTTTCTTGATTGTTTTATCTAAAGAAAACTAAATTTAAGTATGTGAAAGGGGGTTCTTAAAGGTTTAACCGTGTGTGTATATGATGGGTGCATCCCACTTGTTTAAATATGTCGTTTTCCCATCAAATTAGCAATATACTGTTGAAAGCTATGAGAAATTGAATATTAAAGATAAGATATATAATTGAAATTGAGAATTTGTATATTGAGGTGTATGATGCATGTGACTTGAAAAGTGAGATTAAATACTAAAATGGAATGTGATTTGGAAATGAAATGGGAAACTCGATATTGGAATCGAAATGACAATAAAGGAATTTGAATCGAGAGATAAACTGGTTGTGGGGTTGGACTCCCGGATTGTGAAAATGATATTGATTAACGAATAACGAACTGAGTATGGATTGATGTGAATTAAGTTGAACTTGCACAACTCCACGGTGAAAGACCAAAAACTTGCGTAAGATGGGGATCACATGCCTACGGGTTAGCCCCCGAAATGTGTTAGTTGTGTCGTGATGAGTTATAGAGCGACCCATTCCACAATGGCTTTACGTAGCCTGTTGGGGACAAATGGGACGAAGTTCTTATAAGCTGCATCAGACGCCGGTTCATTGGTTATAATACGATTTTGTGAGAAACCGGGTAATGTGATACGATTTTGTGAGAAACTAGGTAACGAGAAAGTAATATGGATAACGTGAAAGAATGGAATGTTTTGAAAAAGGCTCAATGAATGTGAATGATGAAATAAAGGATTGATGTGATAGAAAATGAATGAATGAATGGAATAAATTTGTGTGCGTGTGCATGAATAACGAATTGGTGAAACTTGTATTTTTACTTCAGTTGCACCTGTCACACCTCACAAATCATGCTTAGTATTTGAGTTAGTCTTTATCCATTAGGCTCTGGCTCATGTATATTGCATCTAACTCCTTTCAGGTTTGATGATCGTGAGTATCAGCTAGATGATGGTGGAAATTTGGAAAGCTTTTGAAAGGGTTTAATGCAGTTGATCTTGTTTTTGTACTTTAGATAACTCAGATGAATGTAATGATATTATTTTCGTAGATGAACTCTTGAAACTTGAAGCATTTGTCTTTTATGGAATTTCATATGCACGTATGACATGAGAATATGGTTGTAAATTGGTTATTATTTTGGGCACATATAGATGTTTGGAAAGGTCATGGATCCTAAGTATTATGCATCTTTGAACTGTATTTTGTAGGATATTGACATAGAAAGCTTGATGAAACAGGGCATTTTTGGGTTTTTCTATCAAGCAGGCTGGTGCTCGAGCGAAGAACTTTGCACTCGAGCAGGGAAACCCTCGGCTGTTTTGTGCGCTCGAGCGGGTCAGCTTATTTGGCCGCCAAAATTTTATGATTTTTAAAATATGTTCGTTTAACAAAATGTCTTTTATATATAAAAAAATGGTTGCTCGAATGAAATCATTATTTCCAAATAAGTTTTGAACTCAAACCTATGGCGGAACGAAAGTTTCAGTCGATGACTTTTTATGCGGGACGATTAAGGGTTGGTTCACGGGTCCCCGGGGTTTGGGGCGTGACATTTGGCATTACATTTCTTTGGATTTGATACCATGCCATATTTATGCAAACTTAGGTTATTTAGTGATATTGTATGCGAGTTTACTCCATGTATCCTTTAGTTAGAAATTGCACGTCGTAGGACTTAGGATTTTCTTTTGCTACTTGTTTTGTTTGGCCTTTTATATATATCTATGTTATGTATTTTCTTTATTTAATTTTGAATTTTCTCTCTTCATCTCCATTTTCTGTATTTGCATGCATTTAAAAATCTAATTATAAACCAATGATGATTAATAGAGGCCTGTTTTATCTTTGGAGTGTCTAGTGATACACATGAGTGGAGTGTTGTGAGGTGTTCTTTGGGTGCGTGTGTTCATCAGATTTTTTTCTTTATGCCTTCCTTTTGGTTTTCAGGTCTCGCGTTCCAGCTACCCCTAAAAAGAAGAAACCTAAACTAGCTTGAGGCTTGTGGCTGGTTGCTACGATGTTTGGAGTGGTCCTTTGGGATATGCCTTTGTCTCTTTTGTGTTTTCCTAGTTATGAGGGATGTTCATAGCTTTTGGCATTTTGTGGTTTTTTCTTGTTTTGGTTCTATTTTTAGCTTTATCTTTGTGGGATGTTCTTATCTCTTTGTTTTTGGTGGTTATCTTCTTGGGTAGATCTTCTCTATTTGTCTAGTTGTTTCCCATCCTTTTTTGTACATTGCTGGGTTTTAGAGATTGGTTGTTGGATGGTGGTTCTGCGGTTTTCTTTTTTAGGATAGCTGCTTATACCTGTTTCAATGGCTTCCTTGGGTCATAAAGGTTTTGCGTGCTAGTTGTACAGGGAAGCAGTTTCTCTGGGCTTCTGGTTGCTGCACCATTTTTGTCGTTATGATAGGTTTTTTGACTGTGATGCTTCTGAGGGCTAATGCTCCTCAAGTGGATTTTGTGTGGATATTCAGGTGGATAACCAGATTTCCTCAAGAGGTTTTAATTCTGTTTGGGAAGGTATTTTGGTTACTCTTTGGGACTGTTATTAGTGATGTTGGTTGCTGCTAAAGCCTCAAGTTTGACTGGTTGCACTGGGCAATTTATTTCATGCTTGGGTCAGGTGCTTTGGTGCTCTCGGTTCAACTGTATTTCCCTCTTGGATAAGTCAGATCTCTGTTGGTTTTTTCTCCAGGGAAACTTTCTTCTTGTCTCAGTTCAGGTGTCCTGTTTTGTTATGGTACTGGGTTTGACTTAACCTTATGCCAGTTTGATGTGCTTTCGGTGCTTTCCTGCTCTGGTGCTATTTGGGTTTCGGCTTAGCTTATAAGTCAAGTTTTTTGTGTTGTTTTGTGTTTTGGCTGGCCTAGTTTCCTCCTCCTTTATCTTTTTGGCGGAGGCAACTGTGGTCTTCCTCTCTGTTGCTTTTTTAGTTTGTCCTTTGTAGGTTTGTTATCTTGTTTCGGTTCGGTTATGGTTTAGCCGAAAGCTTTTGCTCTTGGTTTTATTTGGGAATGTAAGGCCTGGGGTATGTCCCTTGTAAACATGTACCTTTTTTTCTTTTTTTTTTTATGTTACATTTAATTACAAAAAAAAAAACCTCACGGTTGGCCGAATGAGGTGCCTAATACCTTCCCCAGTTTATACCTTAACCCCTGGACCCTTGTTTTCTCTAGTTACTATTTTAAAGTTCGATGGCGCATTTTATTTTTATTGGTTGTTTTTCAAAAATCAAGTGTAAACTCCATATATTTACAAAAAAGATTTTCAAAATTTGATTTTCAAGGTATTAAAGTATTTTCTAAACATTTCTTGAATTCTCATATTTTTGAAATAAAATCCTAAATTCTGGCACTACAAGGACCTAGAAAATACTTCGCATATAACTAAGATTTTGGAAGAGAGGGATGACTAGTCCTCTAGGGCTTGGGAAAAATATAAGAATCGTCTCACAAACTTAGGACCTAGACAATGCTTATATGACTAATTTTGGAAACAGAGGGTTGCTTAGTTCTCTAGGGCTTGGGAAAAACCTAAGGATTGTCTCACGAATTTAGGACCTATACAACGCTGTACATATGACTAGCGTTTTAAAAGAAAGGGATGCCTAGTCCTCTAGGGCTTGGAAAAACCTAAAGATCATCTCACGAACTTAGGACCTAGACAATGCTTCGCATATGACTAGGATTTTGGAAGAGACGAATGCCTAGTCCTCTATGGCCTGGAAAACCCTAAGGATCTTCTCACAAACTTAGGACCTAGACAATGGTTCGCATATGACTAGGGTTTGGAAAGAGGGGAAGAGGACTCGGTACGAGTGACGACCCTTGTTGCTTCCTTCTTCTTTTCTTTTCTCTTTTATTTCCTATACATGGAGGCTTGCGTGCCTATTTCTTTACATAGTCATGTGTGCCTGCTGATACACCTGATGCGCTACACATGTATACATTACTGTTTTGATTAGGATAGGCCTTCGTGCCTTTAGATTACATTATGTTCATTGTGGATGCTTATCTTTTTTCATACATATGAAAACATGTTTTCGATCACTAGAATCTTTTATTATGCATGATGTATATTTTTTAGTTGAATACTGTCAGAGTTGTATACTAAAAATCATTAATTTTATTTAGTTATAGTATTTAATTTTATTTTAATAAAATTAATTCTTTATTTTATGGTAATCTTAATGAGCAATAAATGCAATATCATGTATTTAATATTATGCATGAATGTCCTTTATTCTGTATAATATTTAATCTGGTGTGTAGAGTACGGCTTGCACATAGAAGACTGATTATAGGTTCTTGCTGAATATAAGTTTGGTTCACAATTTAGATAGAAATGGACAGCCCATCGGTATAACTATAACACAGAGATTTAGTAAGGCCGTCTTGGATACGGGGAACAGATAATAGCGTCATCTATTTTCTCAACTCGCTGTGCTAGTACACTTTATGTGTATTGTCTAGCATCACATTGGGATAATTAATTTTATACTGACTATATAAATTAATTTGCACCCCATGGTTATTATGAGTGCTTATACTCTTAATTTTAAAATAATTATTATTGGCATATATTTAATATTCGTCATTTTGATTCATTAAAATGTATGATCTTTTATGGGTTAATAGTCTCAATGAGTTGAATAGCATTATTAATTATATGGTCAATATTAATTATTAATGAAATTCACATCTTGATTGTTCGAGATTGACGATACTCCTTTAAGAAAACTTACAAGTTTTGAATCGGTCAAACCCTACCGGTAGATTTAACTTTCTGGCAGTCAAATAAGTTAAGCGGAAGGACTTAAGAAATTTTAAAGATGCCGATTAAATTAAATTATAAATAATTAAATTTAATTAGCGAGTATTGAAAATCTGAACATGGAGAGATAAGTTAAGCATTTAATAACAAGAGCTCAATACAAATTTGTCTTGAGATTATGACTAAGAGTGCAGTTACAGTTCTTTAGTAGTAAGAATTGTAATTTAGTATTTTATAAAAATTACAGAAATCGTAGCAAGATTTTCATAATTACAAAAATCGCTGAAAGGTTTGCATATTTGTAGAAACCGCTGTATGGGTATTTGGATCACACTAGAAATCTATATCATAATTACTCCATAGGTCCCTACTATAGCCCTATAAATATGCGGGTAGGCTGAATCAAATTCATAAGTTGTCTTTTAAGACTAAGGTTGTCTAGGTTCTGCCAGTTTTAGTTCTCGAAAGATCGTAGCCCATACTACAATCGGTAATCACATCGGGAATACAGTAGAAGGTCTGATTGGAGCTTCAACTTGAGAAATCAAAATTCGTAGTTGAAGAATCAACAAAAAGGTATTCATCAGAAGGTCTGATCGGAGCTTCAACTTGAGAAATCAAAATTCGTAGTTGAAAAATCAACTAAAAGGTATTCATCTGAATTAACTATGGTGGCACATGTTTTTATTTTGATCATTTGACATTAAAAAGTTTTTATCCAGAGCCTGTTTCAGCGATTGCCCGTCTAGTTTTATTTTTTTGAAAAATTATTTACAAATCAATGATCTTAATCTTAAAATAAAACAAAAAATACCACCAAGATATGCGGGGAGAGCTTCTCTCTCTAGAGACAGCTCTCCCCAAGGATTTCCATGGTGATTTCTTGGTCCAATGCTCCAGATCTGGAAGCTCAAGATGTATGTCTAAGCTCTTTGGATAACACCCATGGCAACGGTGGGGTGTATCTAAGCTTACTGTTAGTTAATGGGTATATGTGGAATACAAACCAGATTTCTTTTGTTTTTAGTTTTTGTTAATGGCTCACCGATTTGTTGATTCAGGTTTTCTTTACGGGATTTTGGAACTTGTTTATAGTTTTGCGTGTTCGTACAGTAGTTATACCTATGGATTCCATTTTTGGGTTCCATTTTATAATGAAGTAGATAGCGCAACTAGTTCTACGCATTTAGGCAGTTTTGGAGGCTAAACCGGTGGTTTTCCCTAGTTAAACCATTTTTCAGCCATGGATGAACCAGTCAAGGTTTGGTCTTCGAGCTGAGGAAGGTGCGACTGGGTTACAATGAATCCAATGGTGTCTCAGAGTAGAAGATCAAGTGGGAGTCACTTCCAGCGAAATGCGTGGGCCAACTCTCGATTTGACTGGGTTGCCGAGTGGGTTTGCATTTGTCTTTGGTTAATGGACATCACTGGTTTGTGTTCGACTGTGCCGTGCTCATTAAGGTGGGGTTGAGGATGATGATGGGTACATCACACGCGGGTAATGGGCGTGGGTTGATCATCAGGCTGTTTGGTTGTTTTTCCAAAACTGTGGGCTGGTTTCAAAAAAATGGAGTACATCTGCGCTTATGGGACCCACAGTTTCTCAGAACATTGGGAAGTGCGCTGCTTTTGTGGACAACAACTTAGTGTAGTTAATTGCACAGTGGGCCCGTTGTTTGTTATCTTTGGATGCAAAGAAGTTCGGCGGTATTGGCTTCGGAGTGCTTGGTTGGCACTGGCAGCTGGAAAGCTGAAATGGGTAGAGCTTTAGGTAGTGTTATCTGTGGAACCCACTGGTTTTTTGCCCATGTGGCAGGTTTTGCTTGTTTCAGATTTAGGTGTTTGACTATAGGCGCGCATTATCATTTCATGCAATCTGTCAAAGCGTGGTCTTGGTGGAGCTAATCAGGTGGGCCCACGGTTATTGGTCGACAAAGAAGTAAATGGTGGGTAGTTTGGGTTTACTGGCGCAAGCCACCATGGCTTGGGTTTGCTGGAGTAAGCCAAATAGTGGCTTTAGTGTGAGCTAGGCCACAATTTGGCTGTATGCGTGGGATCCACGTAAACTGGGTTATTATGATTATGTTGGGTTCTCGGTTCTTCCTATTGTTAGAGCTGCTATATGGTTTGGGAGGTTCTCTTTTCTCATCTGCCTAGGCTACGTTGGCTTGGGTGCAAAGATAGGCCCGATGGCGGATTTAGTTTGGTGTCGGCCTTCTATTTCTGGGCTAAGGTTTCCCTCTGGGCTGTCTTGTCTCATGCGCCTTGGCGTCGTGGTTTCATGATCCAGTTTCTCTAACCTCCTGAGCCGCTTGGGTTTTAAGGTCTTCTCGGCCTTACTGTAGTTCTTTGGTAGGGCTTCAGAGGAGTTTTTAGGGAGCCATGTAGGCCGTTTGTTTGGCCTTCTCTATCGCCTTTCCCATTGTGAGCTTGGTGTCTATCTTGCCCTCCTTTGCTTCGAGAGAGTGTTCCCTTCTCACTCAAGTGAACGTGTTTTATCTATGATGCTGAGCTTCTTTGGTAGGTAATGGGCTTGGCTATTACTTTCAGCTAATGGGGTCTTCTAATGATTGTTATAATGTTTGTGGTTCTAGCTCTAGAAGCTGGCTCTTATGTTTAGTTGAGATAAATTATGATTATAATGATCCTCAAGGGCTTCATTGATAGAGTTGTCATATGGTCTGGGAGGTACTCATTTCCTCAGCGGCCTAGGCTACGTTAGCTAAGGTGTGGAGGTGGGCCCGATGGCGGTTTTGGTTAGGAGCTGGCCTTCTGATTCCGAGCTGAGTTTCCTTGGGACTGGTCCTTCTCCTACGCCTTAGTGCCGTGGTTTTGAGAACCAGCTTTCTTTGACCTCCTGCACCGCCAGGGATGTGACGTCTTCTCAACTATATTGTAGTTCTTCTTAGGGGGTTTTAGAGGAGTTTTTGGGAGCCATGTATTGCCGTGAGTTTAGACCTTCTTATCATCTTTTCGTTGTGAGTTCAGTATCTATCTTTCCCTCCTTCCACTCTCGGAGAGCGTTCCCTTCATACTCAGGCGAACGTTGCTTATCTAGGATGCTGTGCTCACTCTGGTAAGTCATGGGTTCGGCTGTTTCTTTCGGATGCTAGTGTTTCCCAATGATGGTTGTCTTCTTTGAGGTTCTAGCTCTGGTATAGATATTCTGCTCTCATCAACAGTGGTGTTCCTGTCTCTATCCTTTCCCCCCATTGGTTGGGGAGCGTGACTATCTTTGTGTGACTAGGCTTACCTTGGTTTGGGTTAATAGAATTTCTTTGTCCTTATCAGTTCCTTGATTTTGTACTGTTAGTGGGTTTTTGCCCATCCATGCGGGTTGTGCATGGAACGTGTTTTATTAGCTAGTATCCCCCGCTTTTAAGCGGGAGTTGGGTCCTTTTGTTTTTTACGGCATTGGTTGTTATCTGGGGTTGTCTTGGTTATAGGGAGCTTTCTCCCTTTATGGTATTGATGTATTTACCTGGGGTATGCCCCTTGTAAACATGTATACTTTTTTTTTCTTTTATGTTACAATTAATTACCAAAAAAAAATCAATGATCTTCATAGTTTGCCTACAACAATTGGTATCAGAGCCGTTTTGATTTTATTTACGGTTAATTGAGGGGTCGGGTAGCTTTAGAACTGTGCTAACTTTGTTTTGCAGGCGTTCTAATTCCAGTTTTATGATCATTATTTTATTTATTAAACTTTTTAAGTTCGAATGTGAGCCTTCAGAACATAAGTTTTTAATGTAAAAGTTTCTATTTATTTTTAAATATTATTTAGAATATTTAAGAATATGTTTAAATATCTAAGAACACGAAGAACCGGCGACGGCATAACCAGCGGCACCGGCGGTTGTTTCGAGTTTTTTGGGCCATGGATCACGGTGGTTTTTTACACTGTTTTGCTACTCTTTTTTTTTGGGTAAGTTTCTACAGATCTTATGCATTAAAAATAACAGTAAAATAGGTCCCAAAATAGCCGAGAAAACCAACAAAAACATCCACCACCAGTAGCTTCAGTACCGGCGGCGGTTCAGGGCCGATTTTAATGGTTTTTCAGGACATTTTTTGGGACAATTTTTTGATCAATTTTTGGGAATAATATAGCAGTATAACTAACATGAAAAACAGTCCAAAACAATGAAAAAATCGGAGGAAAACAGCACAAAAAATTGTAACAGGCGGCGGTTTCCCGCAGCGGCACCAGGCTATTTTGGGGCTATTTTTGAGCTTTTTTGGGACTATTTTTTGAGGCATTCTTCAAGACAACATGTTGCTGGATATTAGTGCTAAAAACAGAAGGAAACGAAAACCAAAATGACCACGGGAAAAGCTAAAACAATCGGCGGCAACAGGTGGCGGCGTAGGTTGTGCAGCGGGGCTGTTTTGGCGGCCATCAAAAGCTATTTTTTGAGCTATTTTCAAATTGAGATTTTTACAAAAAAATAGTATTCTTCGTAAGCTACGTTTCAATAAAAACAAGGTTGAGAACGGAGCTCAAATGAGGCAGCAAAAGCCACCTGAAGTGGCGGCATGCGGCAGTGCCGGCGGTGCAAGTTGGCCGACGGTGGTCGTTGTGTTCAGGGCTGTTTTGGCCGGTGTTATCTAACTGTTTTTATGCTCAAGAGTGCTATATTTTTATAGCACTACATATCGAGGAATCTTAATACAACTTGGATGCCAAAAACTGATTCAGATAATGATTGAAAGATTACGAGTTAATATTTAAATAGGAGACTGAAACTCAATAGAGTTTCTGTTTGATCATAAAACTATGATATATACATATCTTGCATTTATATATTCTTTTAAACTGCGTAGATGATGTATATCTATTTTATTTATTCCTCTTAATTTAATTAATTTGAAAATTTTTTATTTTAATTAATATTTTGTAATGAAAAATAAAATTAAGTTTTTTTAATTAAATAGAAAAATTTTAGATATATTATTTTTATAAAATAATATGTTTAAGATGATTTTTTTTAAATCAGATATTTTTGAAAAACGTAAAAATTAATTCCAGATTTTAGATTAATTAAATAAAAAAATATTTAATCTTAATAAATTATTTTTCTCGAAAAATGTGTAATGTAAAAATAAAATATTTGAATACCCTTAATCAATACCTTAGCTGTAAAGAAAAGAAAAAATTGTGCATTTGTCGAATTTTATTTGTTACGCTTTAAAACACGAAAAGATGGTTTGATAAATCAGAATCTTTTGAATGGTGTACACGGAAAGATATTTTGGAATCTTTCGAATTGTATAGTTTTTTAAATTAATAAATATATTTTAATTAGATGAATTTTTATATTCCTCAAAAATATTTTAAAAATCTAAGTGGGACAGAAAATTTATTCACTGATAAATCCCGTGGTCTCCATCACCAGTTTGTAGGTGATGTAATGAATTCTGCGTGTTGGCTGTAAGGACTTCCTCCCTATTGGATAAGATTAATTGCGGTATCGCCAGTACGAACCTCCTTCAGAGATAATTTTGGATAATTGTTAGTGTAAATCACTTTTCTATCTGAAAGATTTATTGCGAAGGGATTGATTCGGGATTAGGTGGTGGTTAACATTTAACTGTAAATAATAGTATCTTCTCTCTCGGAGTCACTACTATTATTTACTGGACCGAAACTATACTAGTTATTTAATTTTACTTGGCATAATTTGTTACCTAGATAGTAAAATTAGTAGGAATTGGCCTATCCAGACAAACGATGGGTAATAGGCGTCCTCCCGTCGAGGCATACTATTCAAAGGGTATCAGGCTGCTGGTGATTTTTTTTTAAATAGTAGAGGGAACCAAATTTAAAATAAATTTATTGTTTTGCTTATCATAATTAATGGTTATTTTAATTATGTGATTCTTAGAATTAAAATGCCTTTTAATCTACTCGTGACTATACTCAAAGAAAACAAACTAATTGGGCCAAACTATGTAGACGAAAAAAGGCATTTGGAAATTTTCTTTAACTGTTGAGGACTATAAATTTGTATTATCTGAGATTTGTCCACCAGTACTTAATGAAGGGGCCACCGAACAGGAAACCTGGGCTTATCAAAAGTGGCAGAAAGTTGATTAGATGTCTTGCTGTTATATTTTGGCTTCTGTGTCAATTTTTTTGCAGTATCAGTATTAGTCTATGCCAGTGCCTATGACATAATTATGAACCTCAAAGAAATGTTTGGAGATCAAAATCGTGCTGCTAGGCAGGTGGCCATGAAATCTCTCATGAATGCAAGCATGGCTAATGGCACCCCAGTTAAGGATCATATTCTGAAGATGATCTATCTTCTGAATGAACTTGAGATCATAGGAGTTGAGATTGATGGGGAAACCCAGGTCGATATCATAGTCTAATCACTACCTAATAGCTTTAAGTGTTATACCCGAATTATTTTATGAATAAGCTCAGCTTTTCATTGGCAGAACTTCTTAAAGAATTTTAAGCAGCCAATGGTGTTCTTAGGAAGCCAAGTTCTGTGCATGTGGCTGAAAAATACTCTTTTTCTAGGCCGAAAGGCAACAAGAAGAAAAAAGCTCAGAAATAGGGAGGCACAGGTCCAAAAGTAGCTAAGGGGCCAAAAGCTTGTGTGAAGAAGATGAGAGGCAAGTGCTACTACTATAACCAGTTTGGGCATTGTTAAAGATATTGTCTGATTTTTCTCAATAAGTAGAACAAACCAGGTAATTTCTGTTCACTAGTGATTGAAACATGTTTTGTGGTGTTATTTACCGGTACTTGGTGTGTAAATGTGGGAGCCACTAATCATATCTGTAATTCTTTGTAGGAGTTCTAGGAAATCAGGCAGCTTAGTGATAAGAAAATATACCTACATATGGGCAATAATGCTAGGGTGGCAGCAATTGCAATAGGAGATGCTGCTCTCAATTTTACTAGAGATAGGATTTTATTTCTAAAAAATTGTCTTTATGTACCTTCTATTAGAAGAAATTTAATTTTGATTTCTAATTTAATAAATGACAAATATTATGTTCATTTTCATGACTCTGTGGTTATTAAAAAAAATAAACGTTTTATTCATTCTAGTATATTGGTGGATGATCTATATGTTATATCTCATATCTCTCCTACACTGCAACTAACTAAATTAAATAACACATCTAATTTACCATTCAAGAGAAAGTTTTCTTCCTTAATGAACCAAACGTTCCTTTGGCACTTACGCTTAAGTCATATTAATCTAAAAAGGATAAATAGACTGGTAGAAGATGGACGTTTGGGTTCATTGAAAGTGGAGGCACTTCTAGTCTGTGAGTCCGGTTTAGAGGGTAAGATGACGAAGAGGCCCTTCTCGGCCAAAGGCTATAGAGCTAAAGAACCGTTGAAACTGGGTCATTATGATGTGTAGGTCCTATGACTATCCGGGCTAGAGCTGACTTTGAGTACTTCGTCAATTTCATTGATGACTACTCAAGGTATGGATTACCTAATGCACTACAAGTCTAAAAGTTTCGAGAAATTCAAAGAATTAAAGTAGAGGCAGAGAAACATCTGAGTAAAAGTATCAAATCACTACGATCCGACCAAGGTGGGGAGTACCTCTTTGGACAGTTTAGGGCTACTTATCGTCAAAAGAGATTATATCCCAGTTAACTGCACTAGGCACTCCGTAGCAGAATGGTGTAGCAAAAAGAAGGAATAGGACTCTTATAGAGATGGTAAGGTCAATGATGATTTATTCAAGATTACCCGATTCATTTTGGAGACTCACATTAGAGGCAGCGGCTTATATTCTAAACTTGGTATTTTCTAAGTTAGTACCTTCTACTCCCATAGAATTATGGAATGAACGTAATCCTAGTTTGAGACATATTTGAATTTGGGGGTGTCCAGCACATGTGCTGAAAGAGAACACAAGTAAGTTAGAACCGAGGATAGAAGTCTGGTTCTTTGGGCGGTATCCCAAGAGAACGAAGGGTGGTCTATTATATAATCTTAAGGATCAGAAGGTCATTGTTAGTACCAATGGCCGATTCTTGGAAGAGGATTATATTATAGACCGCAGGCTCAAAAGTAAAATTATTTTGGAAGAAATGAGAGAAAATACCAGTAGAACGAAAGAGGAGCCACAAGTCACTGATATCCCATTGTCTCACCGTAGTTGGTAGATTATCAAGACAGGTGCATATCATAATCAGGGTGATACTATTAACATGCTTAACGAGCATGTAGGTAATGGTGCACATGGTTCAGATTCTGCACAGCGTGTTACTGCTAGTACATAGACATAGGTAGTGCCTCGTCGTAGTGGGAGGGTTGTTCATCAATCCGATCGGTATATGTTCTTGGGAGAGTCTTTTGACAGGATCCCGGCAGAACTGGGTACTAAACCCTATAACTATAATGAAGCACTCCAAGATAAAGATACAGATCTTTAGCAAAAAGCTATGAATTCAGAGATAAAATCTATGCATTCTAATTTGGTCTGAAAACCTTTAGAACCACCTGAAGGGATAAAACCCATCGGATGTAAATGGATCTACAAGAGGAAGAGAGGAGTAGACGGGAAGGTTGAATCCTTGGAAGCTAGGCATGTTGCAAAATTGTTCACTCAAAAGGAAGGGATCAATTATGAGGAAACCTTTTCACTGGTAGCTATGCTTAAGCCTATTCGGATTCTCTTATCCATTGCAGCTCATTTTGATTATGAAATTTGGCAAATGGATATCAAGATAGATTTCTTTAACGGAAGTCTTGATGAGTGTATCTATATGGTACAACCATACAATTTTATAGTAAAGGGCCAAGAGCACATGTTGTGCAAGCTTAAGAGATCCATTTATAGACTTAAGCAGGCATTGAGGTCTTGGAATACTCAATTTGAAAAAGCCATAAAGACTTGTGGTTTTGATCAAAGTGCAGATGAGTTCTATGTGTACAAGAAGCGTGACGGAAGCGTGGTAGTCTTTCTAGTACTTTATGTAGATGATATCTTGCTCATTAGAAATGATGTGGGGGTGTTATCTTCTGTAAAAGTATTGTTATCTGGGCAATTCAATATGAAGATCTTGGGAGAAGCCATTCACATCTTTGAAATCAAGCTTTTGTGAAATTAGAAACAAAGGATGTTGGACTTATTAAAAGCAATGTATATCAATGATCGTTAAAGGCAAAACTGCCAAGATCATTTTTTTTTAAACGATTTTCGATAAAAAATAACTAGACAGACAATCGCCGAAACGGGCTCCAGATATAACTTTTGATGTCAAACGATTAAAATAAAAACTCGCACCACCGTAGTTAATGTAGAAAAATACCTTTTGGTCAATTCTCCAACTACGATTTGATTTCGAGTTGAAGCACCTGTCAGACCTTCTACAGTATTCCTTTATACGATTCTCAAACGTAGTGTGTGCTATGATCCTCCGAGAACTCGTACCGGCAAAACCTAGTCAGCTTTTGTCTTGAAGACAAGTTACGAATTTGGTTCAGCCTGCTCGCATATTTATAGGGCTATAGCCGAGACCTGTAGAGTAATTATGATAAAGACTTTTAGTGTAACCCAGATATGTATCCAAAGGCTTTCGCAATTAAGCAAGCCTCATAACGGTATCTGTAATTATGAAAACCTTGCAGCGATTTCTGTAATTTTTATAAAACACTAAATTATAGTTCACACTACTAAAAAATTATAATTGCACTATAAGCCATAATCTCAAGATCTTCTTGCATTGAGCTCCTATTTTTAAATGCTTAACTCATCTCTCCACGTTAAGATTCCCGATACACACTAATTAAATTTAATTAATGACAATTTAATTTAATCGACATCTTGAAATTTCTTAAGCCCTTTCGCTTAACTTATTTGACCGCCGGATAATCAAATCCACCTGCAGGGTTTGGCCCGGTCAAAACTTATAAGCTTCCTTAAGAGGGTATAGTCAATCCCAATCATTCGATACGTGGATTCCATCAATAATTAATATTCACTATATAAATGATACCACTATCTAACTCATCAGGAATATAGACCCATATAAGATCGCACCCCTTAATGAATCAAAATAACGAATATTAAATATATGTAAATTAATAATTATTTTAAGATTAAGAGCATAAGCACTCTTCATAATAACCTTGGGGTATGAATTAATTTATATAGTCAGTATAAAATTAATTACCTCAATGTGTTCCATTCAATATACACAAAGTGTACTAACACAGAGAGTTAGAACAATAGACGACGCTATTATCTGTTCCTTGTAACCAAGACAGACCTACTAAAACTCTGTACTACAATCATACCGATGGTATGTCTATTTTCATCTAAACTGTAAACAAATACTTATATTTTACAAAAACCTAAAATTTGATTTTCTGTGTGCAAGCTGTACTCTACACACCAGATTAAATACTGTTCGGAATAAAAGACATCCACGCATAACATGATATTGTATACATTACTCATAAAATAAAAAATTAATTTTATTAAAATAAAATTAAATACTAAAGACATGATTTTCGGTATACAACCCTAAAGGCTCCCACTTAAACTCAAAACTATGCTACCATACATCTGACTCCCACCCCCTCTACATGACTATCAAAAGTCTTAGTCGGTAAGCTCTTTGTAAAAGGATCTGCAAGATTGTCTCCTGATACAATCTTGGTCACAGCAACATCACTTCTATGTATAATTTCTCGTGTCAGGTGATACTTACGCTCAATGTGCTTTGCTTTCTTGTTGACTCTTGATTCCTTCGAGTTTGCAACGTCTCTGCTATGATCACAATAAAGTGTAATAGCTGACTGAACTGAAATGACCACATCTACCTTTAACAGGAAATTCTTGAGCCAAACTACCTCCTCGGCTGCTTTAGAATCTGCCACATACTCGGCCTCCACGGTGGAATCAGCAGTGCAGGACTACTTCATACTCCTCCAACTTATAGCTTCACCTCCTAAGGTAAACACATATCCTGCGGTAGACTTGCGAGAATCTTTGTCTGACTAGAAATATGAGTCTGTGTACCCTAAAGGTACAAGACTATTTGCCTGGTAAACCAACATATAATGCTTAGTCTTTTTCAGGTACTTAATTATATTCTTTACCGCAGTCTAATGCTTCTGCCCTGGGTTTGACTAATATCTGCTAAGCATGCCAACGGCAAAGCAGATGTTGGGTCTAGTGCAAAGCATAACATACATTAGGCTTCCTACTGCCGAAGCATAAGGAACTGTCTTCTTCTTCTCTATCTCATCAGGTATCTTAGGACACTGATCCTTGGATAGAGTGATTCCATGCCTGAAAGGGAGAAACCCTTTTTTGGAATTCTATAGGCTAAAACGAGCAAAAATATTACTGATATACTTTGCTTGTGGCAAGCCTAACATCCTTTATTTTCTATCTCGCATAAGCTTGATTCCTAAGATGTGGCTGGCTTTTCCCAAATCATTCATATCGAACTACTCAGATAATCATACTTTTACCGTAGATAATGCACCCATATTATTTTGGATGAGCAAGATATCAGCTACATAAAGTACTAGAAAGATCACCACGCTTCCGTCACGCTTCTCGTACACACAAGACTCATCTGGACTTAGATCAAAATCATAGGACTTAATGGCTTGATCAAATGAAGTATTCCAAGACCTCGATGTCTGCTTAAATCCATAAATTGATCTTTTAAGCTTGTACAACTTGTGTTCCTAGCCCTTTGCTATGAAACATTCTAGTTGTATCATATAGATACACTCGTCAAGACTTTCGTTAAGAAAAACTATCTTGACATCCATTTTCCAGATTTTGTAACTAAAATGAGCAGTAATGGATAAGAGAATCCAGATAGATTTAAGAATGACTACGAGCGAAAAGGTTTCCTCATGTCATGCCCCAAAATCTAGGGTCACGTGAAAATTCACCAAATACCAGTTTTATGAAAATAATTTTTCATACATTTAAATCCACCTGTTGAAATCAGAAGAAAACTTAACATGCAACTCTCATAAGCAGTAAATAATAGATTCAACAGGGATAAATAAATCGCCCAAAGGCGTACAAAACATGCCTTCAAGCAGGCATACAAAAAAGAAAACTAGAAAAGTCTTCTACCACCACAGGTATCACTAGATCATCTCCTCATGATCATCAACCTCCAAACCAGAAAATGGTTTTATAAAAAAATCCCACATAATGAGCCAAAGCCCAATAGAAATAGACTATAAAACTGTAAAGCAGGATATGCAATCATATAATGGGAGCGAACTCAACCACAAGCCAAAAAGGTTTTACGTCAAAAAAATCTCAAGTTTCCCACAAACCTCCAAAACAGTTTTTCCTCCACAACCAAGCATTTATACAATGCAAAACAACGTTTTACAGTTG
>JAUMHN010162137.1:0-22444 GCA_032360265.1 Heliamphora ciliata
TTTCTTGAAGGTATATTTAATCTTAATATATCTATTCATTGTTATGGTTTTTCATGGAAAACGCATGCGCCGTTTTTACGGTCAGGGCGCCAGTTCTTATTTTTTCTTCCACGTTCCAACATAGACCCCTTTCAATCCTCTTCGAGTGCAAATCGTCAGTAGTTATGCATTCCTGAGCAAAGCAGGACAAGCTAGTGAACCTCGCCTCATATTGCACCACATTCAGCGCCCCCTGGGTGAGGAAAAAGAGCTCCTCACAATAAAGATCTCTCGAGGACTCGGGAAAGTACTTCTCCAAAAATACATTTGTAAACACATCCCATGAGCCTCCCACAACTGTTCTAGCAAACTTTCACCATTCATGAGCATCCCCTCTCAGATGAAATGCGGCGAAAGAAATCCTCAAGTCATCCTCAACTATCTGTAGGGGATCCAGAATCCTGATCACAGGCTCCAGCTATTCTGTGGCTACCTTGGGATCAGGATCCCTGACAAAGGTAAGAGGGTCGAGACGTCAAAATTCCCACATCGCAACAGTCACCCTTGGCTCGAGTATTCTCTCTCTTCCCCTTGCAGCCTCGGCTAGCTGACGAATGGAACCTACCATCTCACACAGCAAGTCTCCCTCATCTACCAGTCCTTTGGGAGCATTAGCATCCCCAGCATCAGGGATTGGCACATCCCCACGGCCTAAACCATGGCCACGACCTCATCCTCCCCGCACGGACGTAACTTCTATATGAAAGCAACGTAACAACATAAGCTTTCATTTGTCATGTTATTACCAACATAAAATACATAATCATGCTAACACATAGCCATTCAAGATCATGTAAACACATTTCACATACCGAGGAGAACCAATAAGAATGACGCGTCAATTTGGATAACCTACTTAGATTCCTTGCTAGAAAATACATTGGCCAAATGTATTTCTGACTTGGCTTCCAAATTTGTTAATCCAAATGCCTGAAGGCAAGACTAGTCAATCCTAAGGTCCAACCTTCATACTCACGTATACACAACATCCTCAACAAGCTATCATGCTCATGTTATAAAAACACTTAATCACATGCAATCAAGCACACACAATCATCCTCACAAGGTGATGCACACCCTCTTCCCACGGCTCTTAGGTATTCGAACCCAGAGCTCTGATACCAAGTTGTCGCAGCCCCAATCCCAAGGTTCTTCTGTCAAATAAGCATACAATCATACATGAATAAATTATCGTCTCAAGGCTTACAAAACATGCCACTAAGAACAGGCAATACATGTAACAGTATATGATTCCCATAACAAAGAAAACTCTAAGCAAAAGTCTTCCACCTCCAGGACTACACTACATCAACACCCGTGATCACAGTCACCTGAAAAATATTTGCACAAACCGCATAACGTGAGCCGAAGCCCAATAAAAAATAGACTAACTTGAATCCAAAAGTAAAACAAAGTAACACGAATAATATGATAATTCCAACTCACACGAGCCTCAAAGAAAAATAGTTTTACTTCTCAAAAATCATAAGTTTTCTCGTCGTCTCTCTACATCTAACAATGTCCGACAATATAGTAATCATACACAACAATGTCCATATGCATGTCGTACTCTTTCATAGTCTTTCATCGTGGGCTAATACTAACCCAATCATCAAGTTCTTCGCGTTCTTTCACCGGGGGACAATCACTTGCCCTAATATGCAGTTATTCGCGGTCTTTCACCACGGGATAATCACTTGCCCTAATATACAGATCTTTGCATGATTCAACAGACATAAGTACGCACATAACCATGTACTAAATATCCACATACATACTGTCATATCATTCACATATCTATCGAGATAAACCCACATCTCAACCAAATATTAAAAAAATATCCAAGCTCAACCCCAAGGGTTAGCTCCAAACCTCCAAAACATGTTTTTCCAAAACCTTCCATAAATCACTCCATTTTCAGACCACTTTTTTGAAAACCACGAACATCCACACGTCCATCAGCATGGGATAAACCATAAAAACACTTTAAAAGTCATTCCATCTAACCAAACAAAGATTGAACACCTAAAACAACTTTCATCCGTTTTAGAACAGTATAAACGCATAATATTCCACGTAGCACCCCTTTAAGACATGAGAGTCTAGGATCCTACCTCATTGAGTCAAAAACTCGACGCCTCGAAAAATAACTTTCGTCAAAACAAGATTTTGTCCGAATGAACACGAAACCCTCGGCGAGGATAGCAAGGATCCGCTATTTGATTGCCAAAAACCAAGCCCGGTCCCCCCAAACAACTAGAGAGAAAGTGGAGCATTTATGTATAAAAGACGAAACTTAGTCTTGAAGAAATAAGGTTTTAAAATATCTTCCAAAAGGCTGATATTTATAGGCCTCGTCCAAAATAGGTGTTCAGTCGACTGAACCTCCCACTTCGGTCGACTGAAGAAGGCTACTGGAATCACAAAAACCTCCATCGACCTAGTTTAGTTGATTGAGTTGTCCACTTCAATCGATTGAACCACTACACTGACCATTCAGTCGACTAAACCAACCACTTCAGTTGATTAAATGACGGAGAAAAGGAAACCCTAGGCGACGAATTTCAAACGGTTCACAACCCTAAAACAAACCAGCCAAACTAGCCTTTTCAAACCCAAACACATGTAAAACACATACAACATATGCTGTTCTAATATGATGAAGCAAAAACTAACACATCAAATACATATACGAAAAAAAGAAAAGGAACCAGTTCTCACATCCCACTTACCTCTTCCACAAGTCTTTGATGATCGACTAATCTCCTTCCCGAGCCTTTGTTGGGGGCCTTCCTGTTGCGCCTTCAAGTGGGCCATTCTCACCCCAACTCAACCATCACGGGTGCATTCATGCTAGTTCGTAGGCCATGAATACCCAAAATCCACTACTGGCTTGTGTGTTTGTCGTGTACTTTGATGTCTTCAAACGCCCCTCTTTTGGTCCCCCGTCTAGCCTCTTCTACCCCTTCATCTAGTTCAGGTTCAGGCTTCCAAGGTTGATCATCATGCCCTTTACAGCTGCTCACGTTCTCTTCTACTCCTTCATCTGGTTTAGGCTCGAGTATCGAAGGTCAGCCTTTATGTCCTCTTCTACCCCTTCATCTAGTTTAGGCTCGGGCTCCCAGGGCCCATCATCATGCCCTCCGTCTATCTCGCAATCCTTGTTGGCCATTTTTGCAGAACTGACCATGCACTTGTACTCACTCCCTCTCAATTTTTACCACTCCTCTCCTTGTGATTTATTTCCCATAGTTTTTACCGCTCTGCTCTCTTTTTGCTGTAATTCTTGCTTTATTTTCCCGTACATCTCTCCTTTTACTAATTTCTCTCAATTTTTACCTCTAAATCTCTCTTGTAGATCTGGTTGATGGAGAAGGAGAACCTTATGCAGAAATCAGCCACAGAAAGGTACAATGTCATGACCCTCGTCTATCATCTTTACTATTCGGTATGTAGTACTGAAGTTATTTTTAAAATATCTATTTAGATTATTTAAGAATAGGTTGAACATATCCAAGAACACAAATAACGGAGGCGGCACCGGTGATTGTTCGGGTTTTTAGTGGCCACGAATCGCAATAAGTTTTTAATGGTTTTAAACGATTCTTTTTAGTAAATTTTTTTGCAATATTTATGAATAAAAAATAGCATAAAAAAGTCAAAAACAGCGAGAAAAAATCACCAAAATAGCCCAGTTTCTGTGGCTTTGTTGGCAGCGGTTCGGTGGCAATTTTTATGATATTTTTGACCATTTTTGGGACAATTTTTTTGGAATTTTTTTAAACATAAAATAGAAGTAAAACATGCCTCAAAATACTGTCAAAAATCAAAAAACAATTGGGCCAAAATCACAACACAAACAGGAGGCAAACAGGCAAGCGGCGGCAGTGGCTTCCATGTAGTTTTCCAATAGTTTTTCAGTCTATTTTCGAGCAAATTTTTTGATGAAAAGATTTTCATTTTCAAGAGCTTTTTAATGGTATAGAGTACATCGAAAACGGAGTTTGGAAAAAGGTCAAAAAAGCCTCGGGAAGTTGGCGGTTCCAGGTGGCGGCGCACAGGAGCAGCAGCAGTCTGTTCTAGGTGGTTTTTTAGCATTTGTTCGAGCTATTTTCGAGCATATGTTTTTATATAAAAATAGTACTTTTCAAGAGATTTCCAACGGTATAAAGTACGTTGAAAACGGAATTCGAAAAGAGGTTGAAAATGCCTCGAAAAGTTGGCAGTTCTAGCTGTGGTGCGGCGACAGCAATTTCAGTCTGGTTTTTCGGCCTTTTTTTGGGCAATTTTCCAAAATATTTTTGATAGAAAAATCTCATATTTCTATAGCTTTTCAACGGTATAAAGTTCGTCAAAAACGGAGCTCGAATGAAGCGGTAGGAGCCGCCTAAAGGCGACGACAAAGCGGCGCCGGTGGCCGCTGGTGGTGGCCGGCAGTTTCTCTCTCCCGGGGCTATTTTGTGTTTGATTTTTTAATGTATACGAGACTGATATGATATATCAGTATATATCAGATAGTATCAGAAAAGCCTGATGCAATCAGGACACTGAATCAAATACGAACAAGGATTGAAACAGCTGATTCTCTTAGGGAGACTGAAACACCTCGGTGTTTCACTTGGATCATAAAATCGGAATATATGCATATCATGTTTATATATATATGAATTGCGTGGATAATTGCATATCTATTTTATTTATCCTATTAATTTAATTAATTCAGAAATTCAATTTTAATTAAAATATTTTGTAATGGAAAATAAAATTAAATTTTTTTAATTAATTAATTTAATTTAATGAAAAAATTTTAGATATTTTATTTTTACAAAATATCACGCTTAAGATATTTTTTATAAAATCGGATATATTGGAAAATGTGAAAATTCATTCTGGATTTTGAAGTAATTAAATGAAAAAATATTTAATCAAAATAAATTATTATTTTTCAAAAAATGCGAAACAAAAAATAAAATAAATAAATACTTTTAATCACTACCTTAGCTGAAAAGCTGAAGGAAAAAACTATGCATTTATTAAATTTTATTTGTTGCGCATTTAAATACGAAAAGATGGTTTGGCAAACTGAAATTTTTAAAATCGTGTACACATAAAGATATTTGATTGTCTCAGATCATGTGATTTTTTGAAATTAGTAAATTTATTTTAATTAAACGAATTTTTATAACCCTCAAAAATATTTTCAAAATCTAAGGGGGAGAGAAAAATTTTTCACAAATAAATCCTGCAGTCTCCATCATCAGTTTGTAGGCGATGCAATTAAACCCTGTGTATCGGCAGTAAGGCCTTCCTCCCAAACGGACAAATTAATTGCGGTATTTCTCGTACAAATCTCCTTTATGGATAATTCTAGATAATTGTTAGTGTGGATCACTTTTTCAACAGAAGAGTTCATTGTGAAGCAATTCATTTGGGATTAGGTGATGGTTAACACTTAGATGTATACAATAGTATCCTCTCTAACAAAGTCACTACTCTTATAAATGATAGTAAACGTCCTCCCAACGAGACATGCTATTCTCAGGTTACCAGGCTGTTGACGAATTAATTTTAAAATGGTAGAGGAAACAAAATTAAAATGAATTCAAAATTTTACTCATCATAATTAACGACTTTTTTAATTATGTGATTCTCAGGATTAAAATGGCTTTCAACCCACTCACTTTAATACTAAAAAAAAAACTTACGGGGCCAAATTTTGTTGACTGGAAATGTAACTTGGATATAGCTTTAACTACCAATGGTACTCCTTCAATACCAAGAAATGTGTTTGTTTCTAAAAAAAAAAGTTCTTCCTCTGGGTCGAAAAGCATGAAGAAGAAAAAGGTTCAGAAATAGGGAGACACGGTTTCCAGGGTAGTTAGTAGGCCACGGACTGGTGTGAAAAAGCCGAAAGGCAGATGTTTTCACTGTAACTAGACACGGCACTAAAAAAAGCTATGTCCAGTATTTCTCAGTAATTAGAAATAACAAAGGTAATTTATGTTTACTGGTTGTGGAAACATGTTTAGCCGTGTTATCTACCGATACC
This sequence comes from Heliamphora ciliata, assembly GCA_032360265.1. Taxonomy (NCBI): domain Eukaryota; kingdom Viridiplantae; phylum Streptophyta; class Magnoliopsida; order Ericales; family Sarraceniaceae; genus Heliamphora; species Heliamphora ciliata. The sequence goes on from JAUMHN010162137.1 coordinate 6,089, forward strand.
TGGTGTGTACATACGGGAGCCACTAATCATGTCTGCAATTCTTTGCATGGGTTCTAGAAAATTGGGCAACTTAGTGATGAAGAGATTTAAACCCATGCAAAGAGTCAACCACAACACCCTTCAACTGCTCACAAGTAAAGGTACATTTACTTGCTGTCACGCCCCAAGATCTGGGTCATGTGAAACACCCACAAACAGTCAACCACAACACCCTGCCCGAGAATACACTCTCAATATAAGCCATACATGCATTGTATATAATCGGGCTTACATTACACAGTTCCAACATCGAGAAAACATGTGTACATACATGAAACAGAAAGAAACAAAAGGAAGACTATAACTCTTCCGCCTCTCCAGCAACCCCGGATCAACCTACGAGACCGGCACCTGAAAAAAAAAATCAAATCCCACACCATGAGCCAAAGCTCAGCAGATACTTAACAACACATGCAATGTAAGCTAAACATGCTAGGAAAATGAGTTGTAGTTTTAGACTCTCTTTCAAGCCTTTAAAACAATTTTCACATGCAAGGAAAAGCGAGGATACAAGCCATCTTTTGACTCACTCACAGGAGTCATGAAAACAGCTAGAAAATGATTTTTAGATCGTGATTCACACGAAGCTTAAAACAATTTAAAATTGGTTTTATCCATCCCATAATGCAATTCATGCAATCCATGTACCTTCTCGAATTTTCACCGATGGACCGCAACCCCCGTCAATGTACCTTTACAGACTCCAACCGAAGGACCTCAGCCCTACCGAATACACCTTTACGGACTATCACCAAAGGACCTCAGCCCTACCAATGCACCTTTACGGACTTTCATCGAGGGACCGCAGCCCTATCGAATGCACCGCCAGCCAGAGCTAACATTCACAGAACCACATGTTCATCTATCACATTCCATACACCTATGCATAACGTAATTAGGATATAAATGCATAAAACCACGTACTGTCACTACGTTTCACAAAGTGCGTCACATGCTACACACGAGACTCACACAACACTTGCAACCCATGTAACATGCACCACATGCATCCGCTCCTCACATTCCACATAACCATGCCTATAAAACTATGAGTTTTAATGCATAAACCACGTTACACGTAACGATATCAAGCCATGTAATCCACTTACATAATCTGTACATAATTAAATGAATATAAATGCACAAAGCCAGTTATAAACGAACATAGCCAAATATAACTTCACATCATGATGCCACCCGCCAAACAACCCGACATCCACTCACATGGACAACCAACAACCCACAAAACTAAGCCTAACCCGAAGGCCAACGCTAAATCCCTCAAACTATGAAGTCTCAAAAGGTGTCGACACAAACAGTAGAGGTGTCGACACAAACGCAACAGAATTAGATTTTTCAACCATGGAATAAGGCAACGGAAGAAAGCAAACCCTAGCAATGGAAAAAGCTTCTTAACTCTTAATTAAACCATACAAGCACCCCTTTAGCAAACCATGGACATACACAAGCCCAAAACTACCACAGAATCTCAAGAGAAACACTTGACACCCGATTCCATCCAACCGAAAACACCCAAAATGATTTTAAACCAAAACCCAACTTATAAACCAATTTTTCATGAATTTTTAAACGGTAAAAATACACACGATTACACGTAGCACCCTTATAAGACATGAGAGTCTAGGATCCTACCTCGATGAGTTAAAAACTTGATGTCTCAAACCACGTGCAAAAATGAACTTTGCAAAAATAAAATTTCGTCTGGATGAATGCGTAGCCCACCACGGGGAGACTAAGGATCGCTATCTGATCATAAAAAATCGAGCCTCGGGCCCCCAAGAATCTAGAGAGAATGCAGAGCTTTTGGTTTGAAAAGAAAAAGAAAACTTAGCCACCAAGTTTTCAAAAATATCTTTTTCAAAATATCTAAAGCTCAATATTTATAGGCCACAAAATATCTTCTTTTTTTAAAAATTTGAACCAAAACATCCCACGGCCCTGGGAACCTACCCCGCATCCATATCTAAGCCCGATCATGCATCAAAAAGCAATTAAAACATGCTAAAGAAAAAACGCTAAACGCGCGTCAAAAAATGCCGAAAAAGAAAATGGGTCAGAATCTCACAACTCTACCCCCCTTAAAAGAATTTTGCTCCCAAAATTTAGCATAAGGTTAAACAAACAAACCCGTCGATCGCAATCGACACAGGTATACGAGATGGTCTGCCAAACCATTCCTAGGATATAGTCAAACAAGGTCAGGCATCCTAAACCACAGCTAACTATCTCAAAAACACGGGATCTATAACTCACCCCAACCTCACATCCTCACCAACCACTACCTCAACAACACAGCACCCACATAATCTATCACCAACTCCCAACCGAATGCAACAAGAAACTAGCCCAAAGCCTGCACACTCAAAAAGTACCTCTACTTGCTGAAGCCATATCTGCATCATCAAGCACAATCGGTGCCCTCGAAGAACTAAGAGCTATAAGAGAATACGCTCGGGACAATCCCATTCTATCCTGTCTACTAGAACTTGGCGCTGTCGGCTGCCGTATCTCCTGAACTGACGTACCTCCACCAGATATCTGGGAAGTTTGAACTGTTGGATGCTACTGTCGATCCTGCACAAATGAACCCTCTGGCGTGCCCACTGTACTCGGTGCACTCTCTTTCTGGGGACAGTTCCTCCGAACATGTCCAGGCTGGCCACATCCATAGCAAATCTATAGCTCCCTCCCCTGTAACTGAATCCATGAACCCTGAGACTACCTTGGCTGCAGGCACTCTAACACACGATGCCCCGACTGCCTACACTGATAGCAAATTAGCTCTCTCCGCTCTGGCCTTCCAAATGAAGCCACTTATAGTGCTGGTGCAGAGAACTACTGTGGTAACCCAGATAGGTGAAAGTTAATACTAGAGAACCTCTACCTCTTGCTGGAACATCCACCAGTCTGTGCCTCTATCCCACCCTGTGGTGTCCTGGCCTCCCTGGAAGCTCGGATCTCAGTCATATTGTTCTCCACTCTCGCTACTGCCTCCACTAGCTTTGTGAACACCCAAAGTACCATCGCAACCACACGCTCCCTGTGGCCTCAAGCCCCGCTCAAACCTCATCGATCGCAGCTCGTCTATGCCCACCAACTCCGGTGCAAATCGGGACAAGCACGTAAATTGGGCCTCATACTGCATAACATCCATGGCCCCCTGAGTAAGAGTGTAGAACTCCTCCCTGTACAGATCCCTCTTCGAAGCTAAAAAGTATTTCTCCAGAAACACTCCTATAAAGGCTGCCCATGTGACCTTCACTGTGGTCCTGGCATATTTTCACCACGCGTGAGCAGCACCCCTCAACTGAAAGGTAGCAAAAGAAACCTGCAACTCATCCTCCACAATCTGTAACGTGTCATGAATCTGAGTCACTAGCTCCAACCACTCTGTCGCCACAATAGGATCAGGATCTCCAGCAAAGGTAAGCGGATCCATGCGCCTGAACTCCCGCATCGCTACTGTAGCCCTCGCCTCAGGTACTCCCTCTCTCTCTCTAACAATCTCACCTCTAACGAACTGCTGAATAGAACCCGCCAACACACGCAACAACTCCGTCGCATCCATCGATCCTAAAGGAGCATTTGCATCCCCAACATCAGGGATAGGAATATCCCCTTGGCCAACAGCACGACCACGGCCTCGCACTCTCCTCGCAAACATCACATCTACATGAAAGCAAAATAATACATAAGATGTAACACGAACATAGACACTAAACACATAGCATGCTAACACATAACCACATAGGTTCATTCTAAACAACCCCACATACCAAGGAGAACCGACAAGAATGACGCGTCAATCTGGATAACCTACTTAGATTCCCTACTAGAAATCACATCAGCTAAACGCGTTTCTAACTTGGCCCCCATGTTTGTTAATCCAAATGCCCCAAGGCAAGACTAATCAATCCTAGGTCCAACCTTAATGCTCACATATACACAACATCCACATGCCTAACATGCTAACACGTACATGTTATCAAAGCATCTAAACACATGCAATCAAGCACACGCAATCAACCTCACACGAGAACGCACCCTCTTCCCACAGCTCTTAGGTATTCGAACCCAGAGCTCTTATACCAATCTGTCGCGCCCCAAGTTCCAGGTCACGTGAAACACCCACAAACAGTTAACCACAATGCCCAGCCAGAGAATACACTCTCAATATAAACCATACATGCATTGTATATAATCGCCAAACGGCTTACATTACACGATTCCAACACTGGGAAAACATGTGGACATACATGAAACAGAAAGAAATAAAAGGAAGACTATAACTCTTCCACCTCTCCAGCAACCCCGGATCAACCTACGTGACTGGCATCTGAAAAGAAAAATTAAATCCCACACCGTGAGCTAAAGCTCAGCAAATACTAAACAACACATGCAATATAAGCTAAACATGTTAGGAAAACGAGTTGTAGTTTTAGACTCTCTTTCAAGCCTTTAAAACAATTTTCACATGCAAGGGAAAGTAAGGATACAAACTATCTTTTGACTCACTCACAGGAGTCTTGAAAATAGTTGGAAAACGGTTTTTAGATCGCGATTCACACAAAACTTAAAACAATTTAAAATTGGTTTTATCCGTCCCATAATGCAATTCATGTAATCCATGTACCTTCTCTGATTTTCACCGATGGACCGCAGCCCTCGCCAATGTACCTTTACGAACTTCAACCGAAGGACCTCAGCCCTACCGAATACACCTTTACGGACTATCACCGACGGACCTCAACCCTACCTTCTCAGACTTTAACCGAAGGACCTCAGCCCTATCGAATGCACCGTCAACCAGATCTAACATTCACAGAACCACATGTTCATCTATCACATTCCATACACCTATGCATAACCTAATTAGGATTTTAATGCATAAAATCACGTACTATCACTACGTTTCACAAACCACGTCACATGCTACACACGCGACTCACACAACACTTGCAACCCATGCAACATGCACCACATGCATCCGCTCCTCACATTCCACAAAACCATGCCTATAAAACTATCAGTTTTAAAGTATAAAACACGTTACACGTAACGATATCAAGCCATGTAATCCACTTACATAATCCATACATAATTAAACGGGTATAAATGCACAAAGCCATTTATAAATGCACATAGCCAAATATAACTTCACATCATAATGCCACCCGCCAAACAACCCACAAAACCAAGCCTAACCCGAAGACCAATGCTAAACCCCTCAAACCATGAGGTCTCAAAATACCACCTTTCCTCCAAAGGTGCTATGAGCCCAAACATTCCCATACCCAACCACGACGCACACAACCGTGCCCCAACAACGCACATCTAGCCATGTACGTCACCCCCGAGGACGGCACCTAAACAAATACCCGAAGCCACGACACGACTTCTGAAGCCACCACACAACAAACCAAATCCTGAAAAGAATCCAACAGTATTTCAGTCGACTAATCCCATAATTAATCAACTGAATACTATAGGAAACCAATCGAAAGCCAATGACCCAACCACCAACACATCATAACTCAGACTAACATACGTCCAACATGACCAACACGAACCCAAACAGGCCCAACAAGACCAAAAAAAAACCCCAAGTCCCCAACACGACCAAAGAAAAAGGGTTCAACACAACCAGCGAAAGTGTCGACACAAATAGAAAATGTGTCAACACAAACAGCGAAGGTGTCGACACAAACAGAAAAGGTGTTGACACAAATAGCGGAGGTGTCGACACAAACAGCAAAGGTGTCAACACAAAAGAACCAAGAGTTAGGCAGCATGTGCAGAGAGCAAAAGTGTCGACACCAACAGAACATATGTCGACACAAACAAAAAATGTGTCGACACAAAACAATCACGGCAAAGACAACCCAAACAGAAGGAAAACGTATCGACACAAACAGAAGAGGTGTCGACACAAACGCAACAGAATTAAATTTTTCAACCATGGAACAGGGTTAACGGCGGAAAGCAAACCATAGCAATGGAAAAAGCTTCTCAACTCCAAATTAAATCATCCAAACACCGCTTTAGCAACCCATGGACATACACAAGCCCAAAACTTCCACAAAACCCCAAGAAAAACACTCGAAACCCGATTCCATCCAACCAAAAACACCCAAAATGATTTTAAACCAAAACCCAACTTATAAACTGATTTTTCATGCATTTTTAAATGGTAAAATTGCACATGATTACACGTAACACCCTTATAAGACATGAGAGGCTAGGATCCTACCTCGATGAGTTAAAAACTCAATGTCTTGAACCACATGCAAAAATGAACTTCGTCGAAATAGAATTTCGTCCGGATGAACGCATAGCCCACCACGGGGAGACTAAGGATCTGCTATCTGATCGTCGAAAATTGTGCCCCGGGCCCCCGAGAATCTAGACATAAGGTAGAGATTTTGGTTTGAAAAGAAAAAGAAAACTTAGCCACCAAGTTTTCATAAATATCTTTTCCAAAATATCTAAAACCAGATATTTATAGGCAACAAAATATATATATTTCTTTTTTGAAATTCGTATCATAACATCCCACGGCCCCGGGAACCTACCCCGCATGCATATCTAAGCCCGATCATGCATCAAAAAGTATTAAAAAAATTCTAAAACAAAAACGCTAAACGCGCGTCGAAAAATGCCAAAAAAGAAAATGGGTGACTCACAGTTGTAGTAGGAGATGTCACTCTCAGTTTTGGTAGAGATTGGGTTTTAGTATTGAGAGATTGTCTTTATGTACCTGCCATTAGAAGGAACTTAGTTTCCATTTCTAAATTGCCTAAAGGCAAAAATTTGATTTATTTTAATAACTCTGTGGTTATTAAGGATAATAAACGAGTTATTTGTTCTAGTATATTGGTGGATGATCTTTATATTATTACTCCAATCTCTCATACACTACAACTGATTGAAATGAATAACAACTCTAATTTACTATATAAGAGAAAGTTTTCTTCTTTAATAAACCAAATGTTTCTTTGACACTTACGCTTGGATCATATTAATCTAAAAAAGATAAATAAACTGGAAGCAGATGGACTTTTGAGTTCATTGGAAGTGGAGGCACTTTCAGTCCATGAATCTTTCTTAGAAGGTAAAATGACCAAGAGACCCTTTTTGCCAAAAAGCTATAGAGCTAAAGAACCGTTAGAGCTGGTTCATTCTAATGTGTGTGGTCCTATGAAAATCTGGGCTAGAGATAGCTTTGAGTACTTCATCAGTTTCATTGATAACTACTCAATGTATGGATACATTTATCTAATGCACCGTAAGTCCAAATGTTTTGAAAAATTCAAAGAATTCAAGGCGGAGACAGAGAAGCGTCTGGGTAAAAGTATCCAATCACTACGATCTGACCGTGGTAGGGAATACCTATTTGCAGAGTTTAAGGACTACTTGTCATCAAATGGGATTACATCCCAATTGACTGCACATAACACTCCGCAGTAGAATGGTGTAGCAGAAAGAAGAAATATCACTCTTATGGAAATGTTAAGGTCAATGATGAGTTATTCAAGTTTACCCAATTCGTTTTGGGGACTCGCTTTAGAGACAACGGCTTACATTTTAAACATGGTACCGTCTAAATCAGTACCTTCTACTCCCATAGAATTGTGGACCGGGCGTAAGCCTAGTCTGAAACGCATTCGGATATGGGGGTGTCCAACACCTATGCTGAAAAGGAACGCGGGTAACTTGAAATCGAGGACAAATGTCTATTTCTTTATGGGGTATTCCAAGGGAATGAACGGTAGTCTATTTTATAATCCTATGGATCAGAAAGTCATTGTTAGAACCAATGCCCGATTTTCGAAAAAACAAGTCATTGATATTCCATTACCTCATCGTAGTGGGAGGTTTATCGAGACAGGTGCAAATCAAGAACAGAGTGCTGATGCACAGAGTTTAGATTCTGCACAGCGTGTGACTACTAGTACACAGACACATGTAGTGCCTCATCGTAGTGGGAGGGTTGTTTATCAACCTAATCGGTATATGTTCTTGGGAGAATCTTTTAACAGGATCCCAGGAGAACTGGATACCGAACCTTGTAACTACAATGAAGCACTTCAAGACAAAGATGGAAATCTTTGGCAAAGGGCAATGAATTTAGAGATGGAACATATGTATTCCAATCAAATCTGGAAACTTGTAGAACCACCCGAATGGATAAAACCCATGGGATGCAAGTGGATCTACAAGAGGAAGAGATGAGCAGACGGGATGATTGAAACCTTCAAAGCTAGTCTTATTGCTAAAGGGTTCACTCAAAAAGAAGGGATCGATTATGAGGAAACCTTTTCGCCGGTAGTCATGCTTAAGTATATCCAAATTCTCTTATCCATTGTTGCTCATTTCGATTACGAAATCTGGCAAATAGATGTCAAGACAGCTTTTCTTAACAGAAGTTTTGACGAGTGTATATATATGATACAACCAAACAGATTCATTACAAAGGGCCAGGAGTACATGTTGTGCAAGCTTAAGAGATCTATTTATGGATTTAAGCAGATATCGAGGTCTTAGAACACTCGATTTGATCAAGCCATAAAGTCTTATGGTTTTGATCAGAGTCCGTATGAGTCCTATGTGTATAAGAAGCGTGACGGAAGCGTGGTGATCTTCCTAGTACTTTATATAGATGATTTCTTGCTTATTGGAAACGATGTGGGGGCATTATCTACAATTAAAGTATGGTTATCTGGGCAATTAGATATAAAGGAATTGGGAGAGGCCAGTCACATCCTTGGGATCAAGCTTATGCGAGATCAAAAACAAAGGATGTTAGGTTTATCACAAGCAAAGTATATCGATGATATCCTTACTCGTTTTAGCATGCAAGATTTCAAGAAAGGGTTTCTCTCTTTTTAGGTATGGAATCACTCTATCCAAGGATCAGTATTCTAAGGCACTAGATGAGATGAAGGCGGTTCCTTATGCTTATGTAGTAGGAAGTCTCATGTATACCATGCTTTGCACTAGACCCGATATCTGCTTTGTCGTTGGCATAGTTAACAAATATCAGTCTAACCCAAGGCAAGAGCATTGGACTGCAGTAAAAAATATAATCAAGTACCTGAAAATGAGTAAGAATTATATGTTGGCTTACCAAGCAGATAGTCTAGTACCTTTGGGGTACACAGACTCAGATTTTTAATCAGACATAGATCTTACATTATGAGACAACCTTGCAGATACTTTACAAAAAACTTATTGGCTAAGGCATTTGATAGTCATTACAAGACATGGAAGTCAGATGTATGACAGTATAGTTTTGAATATAAGTGGGAGATTATTAGGGTTGGTATACTGAAAACTATGTTTTTAGTATTTAATTTTATTTTAATAAAATTAATTTTTCATTTTATGAGAATCTTTATGAGCAATGTATGTGTATCATTTCTTTAATGTTATGCATGGATGTTCGATATTCTGTATAGTATTTAATCTGGTGTGTACAGTATGGCTTGCCCACAGAAAATCAAATTTTAAGTTCTTATAGAATATAAGTTTTATATTCATAATTTTGATGAAAATGGACATACCATTGGTACAACTATAGCACAGAGTTTTAGTAAGTCTATCTTCGTTACAGGAAACAGATAATAGCGTCGTCTATTGTTCCGACTCTCTATGTTAGTACACTTTGTCTGTATTGAACGGGACATTTTGGTAATTAATTTAATACTGACTATATAAATTAATTCACACCCCAAGATTATTATGAATAGTGCTCGTCCTTTTAATCTTGAAATAAGTATTGATTTGTGTATATCTAATATTCGTTGTTTTGATTTATTAGAGGGTGCGATCATATATGAGTCTATATTCTTGGTCAGTTGGATAGCGGTATTATTTGTTTGGCGAATATTAATTATTGACGGAATCTACGTCCTAAAAGAATGGGATTGATGATACCCCCTTAAGGAAGCTTATAAGTTTTGACTGGGCCAAACCCTGCAAGTGGATTTGATTATCCGGCGGTCAAATAAATTAAGTGGAAAGGCATAAGAATTATCAAGATGCCGATTAAATTAAAATGTCAGTAATTAAATTTAATTGGTGGGTATCGAAAATTTTAACGTATGGAGAACTGTAATTCAGTATTTTATGAAAATTACAGAAATCGCTGTTGGTTTTCCATAATTATAGATACCGCTATGAGATTTTCTTAATTGTAGAAATCGCTGATACGTGTCTGTGTTCCACTGGAAGTTACTCAAAATTACTCTTCAGGTCCCTGTTGTATCCCTATAAATATGTGGCTAAGTTGAACCAGTTTCATAACTTGTATTCTAAGACTAAAGCTGTCTAGGTTCTGCCGGTACGCATTCTTGATAGATTGTAGCCCACCCTACATTCAAGAATCGCATAAGGGAATACAGTAAAAGATCTGACAGGAGCTTCAACTTGGATTCAAATCATAGTTGAAGGTTCGACCTGTAAAAATGTATTCTTCTAAATTAACTTCGGATGCACGGGTTTTATTTTGATCATTCATCATCAAAAGTTTTATTTGGAGCCTGTTTTAGCATTTGCCCGTCCAGTTAATTTTTTTAGATAATCGTATGCAAAAATAAAGATTTTGGCAGTCTTGCCTCCAACAGATTGGCCTACGACTTTCCACTTTTCACTATCCACACCGAATCATGCAGCCGTTCGGTCGGAGTTAGATCATATTCCGTGGCGTTCGGGGCCGTTTGTACTCATCTTCCCTTGAGGCCCCATTTTTGGTGAAGTATTATGAGGCTTGGGCATCTTGTTCACTGATGGAGATGTAGGAACTGCAATGCCCAGAGCTTTTCGAGGAGTATAAGGCATGGCTGATCCAAAATAGAGAGAAAAGAGATAAAGAGGAAGGAAAATAAAAGTTAAAGAGGAAGATTTTAGGGACCCACTTTGCTTTTTAAGATCTCATGGCTTTCTTTTGTTTTAAGAGTTTGGGAGTTGTGCGCCCGCCCTATTTCCAAAAACTTTGTAATCGATGCTGAAATGAAATACTCCACTTTTATCTTGAAAAGGTTCCAAATTATCTAAAGTTTTTTTATTTTTGCAATGTGAATAACTTTATTATCATAATTCAAAGAAAATTTTGCATTGATCTTTCCTTGTATTCACAGATGGCTAATACAAAGAAAGTGGCCGGACTTTTTGAAGGAAGTAGCCTACGTATCCCAAAAAGAGAAATCAGGCCTTAACGTAGTTCGGGCTCGATTTACTCTCGAGTATTAAGACTCCCCGTTTGTGGTGCCCAAAATTTTGCCAAGATCACCCTTCTGGGTTTTTGGCCTTGCGGGCTGCTCTAACTTTTGCCTGGGTTGCCTTTTCGATTTTTAACCCAGCGAGCTTTTATTTTATTTATTTTTCTCTCAAGAGTAGTACTTTTTGTGTTGGTCCAAGTTGATCGGAGTGGAGAACGTATTTTCATCCAGATCTATGATGATCACTGCACCACCATTCATAATGGTTTTAATTAGAAATAGCCCGGACCAGTTTGGCTTGAACTTGCCTCTTGGGTAAAAAACAGGAGCCCTAATTTCCTTAAGAACCAAGTGACCTTCTCTTAGAACTCGAGTCTTGACTTTTTTATTGAATACTTGAGCTATCCTCATTTGATACCCTAATATGTGAAACAATGCCTGCAATCTTCTTTCGTCAAACAAGTGTAGCTCCTCCATCCGATTTCTTTGCCATTCTGCTTCTGGGATGTTGGCCTTAGCCATTACTCTTAGCGAAGGGATTTCCACCTCAATGGGAAATACAGCTTCCATCTCGTACAATAATGAATAAGGCGTGGTTCGTGTTGAAGCTCTAATGGAAGTTCTATATCCCCACAGTGCAAATATAGATGCTCCTGCTAATTTTTGTATGAGCTAATCATCTTTTACAGGATCTTCTTGACGTTCTTGTTTGCCACTTCAACTGCCCCATTGGCTTGTGGTTGATATGGTGATGACTTGTGGGTCACTATCCGATATTCTTCAAAAAGACCGAAGACCTCACCTTGGAAGTGCAAACCATTGTCTGAGATAACCTCATGGGGAATCCATATCGGCATATGATGTTTTGCTGGATAAACATGGCAACGTAAAAGGCTTTCACGACCGAGTAGAAGGCAGCTTCTACTTACTTGGTAAAATAGTCGATGGCCAACAAAATGAACTCATGACCATTCGAAGCCTTTAGTGTTATTCTGCTAATCACATCAATGCCCCATACTAAAAATGGCCACGGCGACGTTAAGCTATACAGCTAGGATGGGGGAACGAGCATGAGGTTTGCATGGATCTGACACTTATGGCACCTCCGTACAAACTGTATATAATCCGTCTCCGTTGTCATCCAAAAATACCGTTGTCATCCAAAAATACCCTTGTCGTAGGATCTTCTTAGTTAATATGTTCCCACTCATGTGAGGCCCACAGACCCCCACATGTATTCCTTTCATCAGTTCTTGACATTCTTCACTGTTGATACATAGCTTGTTGACCCCGAAGTGCCCTCGTTTGAACAACTTTCCTCCCAAATGACAAATTGTGCAAATAATCTCTTTATTGCTCTTTTATCCTTTTTGCTAGCGTACTTGGGATATTCTCCCTTCACCACGAAATCTTGGATGTCAAAAAATAAAGAGAGTTCGTCCGTGCTCTGTTCGATTACTGCTGTCATCTCATATGCCGGCTTTCACTTCTACTCAATTATCAGTGGCCTCATCCTAACTCCAAATTGTATGTCGATCATTGACGCTAGAGTAGCCAGAGCATTGTCAAACTTGTTCTGCTGTCTCGGGAAGTGGGTGAAAACCACTTATTCAAAGCAAGGTATCAACTTCTCCATCTCTTGATGGCAAAGAATCAGCATTACATCTTTGACCTTCCATTCTCTTCTTGCCTGTGAGACCACCAAAGTCGAATCTTCGATGACTTCTAGTTTCTTTGCCCCTTGTTCTAGGGCTACCTCTAACCTGGCTAAGCACGCTTCATACTCAGCTTAGTTGTTGGTAACTTCAATGTTGAGTTTCAAAGATAAGGGAACATGCGACTCGTCAGGAGTGATAAGGAGAACTCCTATTCCATATCCATACTGATTGGATGCACCAACAAAATACAGAGTCCATTTGTCATCCTTAACTCACATGAGATGTTCATTGGGAAACTGGAACTCGGCGTCTTCGTCTCCTTTGATGGTTGGTTTGCCAAAAACTCTGCTACTACTCTGCCCTTTATTGACTTTCTGGTGATGTACTTGAGATCAAACTCTGACAAAAGTAGCAATCAATGGGCTAGTCTTCCTATTAGTGCTGGCTTCTCGAACAAGTACTTTAACGGATCCATCCAGGAGATTACATTCAGTGTGAAAGATAGCATATAATGCCTTAGTTTTCTGGAGGCCCAAACCAAAGCCTAGCATGTCTTCTCCAGCGATGTATATCGTATCTCGCATCCGGTCAACTTTTTGCTCAAGTAGTAGACTGCCATCTCAATTCTAGTTTTCCCTTCTTGTGCCAGCATACATCCTATAGCTGAATCAATCACTGACAAATAAAGATTCAATGGCCTATCGGGCTCATGAGGAGCTAGAACAGGTGGGTTTTACAAGTACTGATGCACAGCTTCAAAGGCGTCTTGGCATTTCTGATCACATTCGAACTTAACCCCTTTCTTCAGCAGACAGAACAACGGCTCATAGATGGTTGTCAGCTTGGCTATGAACTGGTTGATGAACTGTATCTTGCCTAAAAAACCCTTGACTTCTCGCTCAATTTTTGGAGGACGCATTTCCATGATCTCTTTAATTTTGGACGGATCAACCTCGATGCCTCGTTGAGTAATCCTAAACCCGAGCACTTTGCCTGCAGTGACTCCAAAGGCACACTTCTATGCGTTGAGCCGCATCTTATACTTTCTGATCCTTTTAAAGAACTTCTGTAGTGCTACGATATGGCCATCCCAGTCCTTGCACTTTACCATCAAATCATCTATATACACCTCAACTTCCTTGTATATCATGTCATGCAGTAAGGTGGTAGCAACCCTCTGATAGGTTACCCCTGCATTCTTTAACCCAAACGGCATTACACGATAGCAGTAGGTGCCCCAAGGTGTAGTGAATGTTGTCTTCTCTCTGTTTGCGGGGTTCATTAAGTTCTAATTGTACCTAGAGAAACCATCCATGAATGACAAGAGGGTGTAGTCCGCTGCACTGTCCACCAAGACGTCAATATGCAGCAGTAGGAAGTCGTCTTTGAGACTTGCCTTCCCAAAAATCCACACAAACTCTGATACGTCCATCCTTCTTTAAGACCGGTACAATTTTTGCCACCCATTTCGGATATTCAATTACCATAAGGAAACTGGCGTTGATCTGTTTGGTGACTTCTTCTTTGATCTTCAGTGCCCATTCGGGCCGTATCCATCTCAATTTTTGTTTGACGGGTTTGGCATCGGGATAAAAAGAGATATGGTGTTGAACAATCTTGGGATCAATACTAGGCATATCCTCGTAAGACCATGCAAAGACGTCTTTGAATTCTTTTAATAAAGTTATTAATTGCTCACGTTCAACTAGAGATAATGAAGAACTGATTTGAACAATTTATGGATTACTTTTATTACCCAGATTAATTGGCAGCATTTCTTCAGTTATAGGTTGAGTGCACAGTTCTTCTTCTCTTTCTATTAAAGCTTTTATTTCTTCGGGGACATCCCCGTCGAATTCAAAATCGTCAGAAAGCATATGAAATAAATCAAACAAAGTAGAGTAACCGAAAATCTGGTTCATTTCATTTATGTTAAAAGGAGACAAAATTACAAATTCAAAGGTAAGGGAGGAGGAGGATGCACGGACATATGTGCCATCAGACTCGACATCCAGTTTGTCAGAAGAAAATAAGGACTCACATAATTCAAACCCGAACTCAAGACATGCATCACGCAAATTATAACACTCCAAAGACCAGTTTTTAACATCTTTCGATGCCACGTCCACGATGAGCCTGGTAAAATCAACTAGGGCATTATAACCCGTCATCAAGCAGTCCTGGTTAACTATGTTCATCTGGTCATTGAACAAAGCTTCTTCCATGCCCAGTCTTTTTCGTCCTAAATCTTCTTTCCCTTTTCCTCTTCAGCAGCTTCCTTCTCCTCGGAATCAAATAGTTTGTGGTTAAAGAAGACCACTAGCCCTAGCATCCTCTAGTTAGTCTCCTCATCAAACTATGGTTTCAAGAAACCACGGTAAGGAAAATCCTCTCCTTCTTTGATGAAGTAATCGTTCAATGTCTAGAGTATCTGACCTTCTTTCCTCTCTATCCCTTCTTTGGCTCTTCCAAATCCTCTTTTGTTAGCTTATAACCTAAGCCAAAGCACTGTGAGCTCAGTATCAACTGGATAGGCTCCAGAATTTCATGCTGCTGGCGACCTAACCCCATCCCCAGGAAATAAGACATACGCCTTATCATTGTAACAGCATAGGGGTTAATATAGCTTTCTTCCCCTTTCAAAAGCATCTGCTCTATATGAGCTCATCAAACTGGAAAACACTTAGGAAGACATCACCCTCTTCGTGTTGAACTTCCAAAAGAGTGGAGTCATCCTCCCTCGAGGGGTGGATACTGTCCTCCTCGTGAATGGTTAGCACTGCCCCATTTTTAATCAGTTTTAATTTTTGGTGGAGGGTAAAAGGTACTTCTTGAACGTTCGGATCATGGAGCCACGGTCTTCCTACTAGCAGATTGAAAGATGCTGGAACGTCCAACACATGGAATTCTACTAAAGTCTCCAACAGCCCAACCGATACAAAAAACGACACCAACCCAAGTACATCCCTCATCGTATTATCATAAGCCCTGACCCCTTGGATACTGGGCATGATGTGATCTGGCTTCATTTCTAAACAAACTATTGTTCAAAGCAGGCAAACGTTCAATGCTGACCCGTTATCAATAAGGGTAAACGGGACCTATTTTTTCAAACACTTAACGGTGATATGCAGAGGCTTATTATGATTCCTTCCTTCCAACAACAAATCCTTATCAGAAAAGAAAATTACCCCGGGCTCTGCTGCCGGCAGAATGAGCCCAATTAGCAGTTCTGGGGTCGTGTTATTGGAGACAAAACTGCCAAGATCAATATTTTTGTAAAACAATTTTAGGTAAAAATTAACTGGATGGGCAAACACCGAACGGGCTCCATATAAAACATTTAACGTCGAACGATCAAAAATAAACCCGTGCAACCAAAGTTAATTTAGATGAATACCTCTTGTCGATCTAATCTT
>JAUMHN010162247.1:0-22440 GCA_032360265.1 Heliamphora ciliata
CAAATTAAAATAAATTCAAAATTTTGCTCATCATAATTAACGATTTTTTAATTATGTGATTCTCAGAATTAAAATAGCTTTTAATCCACTCACTTTAATACTCAAAGAAAATAAACTAACGGGACTGAATTTTGTTCACTGAAAATGTAACTTAGATATAGATTTAACTACAAATGGTATTCCTTCAATATCAGGAAATATGTTTGTTTCTAAAAAAAATTCTTCCTCTAGGCCAAAAGGCATGAAGAAGAAAAAGGTTCAGAAATAGGGAGACATGATTTTTAGGGTAGTTAGTGGGCCACGGACTGGTGTGAAAAAGCTGAAAGGCAGATATTTTCACTTCAACCAGACCCGGCACTAAAAGAAGTTATATCCAGTATTTTTCAGAAGGTAGAACAAACAGGGTAATTTCTGTTCACTGGTTGTAAAAACAGTTTAGCGGTGTTATGTACCGGTACTTGTGTGTAGATACGGGAGCCACTAATCATATCTGCAATTTATTGCAGGGTTATAGAAAATTCGACAACTTAGTGATGGGGAGATTTACATACATATGGGCAATAATACAAAGGTAACAGCAGTTGCAGTAGGAGATATCACTCTCAGTTTTGGTAGAGATCGAGTTTTAATATTGAGAGATTGTCTTTATGTACCTGTCATTAGAAGGAACTTAATTTTCATTTCTGGATTGGCTAAAGACGGATATTTAATTTATTTTAATAGCTCTATGGTTATTAAGGATAATAAACGTGTTATCTGTTCTGGTATATTAGTGGATGATCTTTATATTATTACTCTAATCTCTCTTACACTGCAACTAACTGAAACGAATAATACATCTATATTACCATATAAGAGAAAATTTCCATCTTTAATGAACCAAACGTTTCTTTGGCACTTACGCTTAGTTCATATTAATCTAAAAAGAATAAACAGACTGGTAGTAGATGGACCTTTGAGTTCATTGGAAGTGGAAGCTCTTCCATT
Organism: Heliamphora ciliata; assembly: GCA_032360265.1. Taxonomy (NCBI): domain Eukaryota; kingdom Viridiplantae; phylum Streptophyta; class Magnoliopsida; order Ericales; family Sarraceniaceae; genus Heliamphora; species Heliamphora ciliata. Next base: position 988 of record JAUMHN010162247.1, read on the forward strand.
CTGTGAATCTTTCTTAAAGGGTAAGATGACCAAGATGCCCTTTTCGGCCAAAGGCTATAGAGCTAAAGAACCGTTTCAACTGGTTCATTCTGATGTGTGTGGTCCTATAACAATTCAGACCAGAGGTAGCTTTGAGTACTTCGTCAGTTTCATTGATGACTACTCAAGGTATGAATACATTTATCTGATGCACCGTAAGTCTGAATGTTTTGAGAAATTCAAAGAATTAAAGGCGGAGGCAGATAAGCGTCTGGGTAAAAGTATCAAACCACTATGATCCGATCGTGGTGGGCAATACCTCTTTGGAGAGTCTAAGGACTACTTATCATCAGAGGGGATTACATCCTAGTTGACTGCACCTGGCACTCCACGACAGAATGGTGTAGCAGAAAGAATGAATAAGATTCTTATGGAGATGGTAAGGTCAATGATGAGTTATTCAGGTTTACCAGATTCATTTTGGGGACTCATTTTAGAGACAGCGGCTTACATTCTGAACTTGATACCTTCTAAGTCAGTATCTTGTACTCCCACAGAATTGTGGACCGAGCGTAAGCCTAATCTGAAACACATTCGAATTTGGGGTGTCCAGCATATGTGCTGAAAAGGAACGCGGGTAAGTTAAAACCGAGGACAAAACTCTGTTTCTTTGTGAGGTATCCCAAGGGAATGAAGGGTGGTCTATTTTATAATCCTAAGGATCATAAGGTTATTGTTAGCACCAATGCCCGATTCTTGGAAGATGATTATATTATGGATCACAGGCCCAATAGTAAAATTGTTTTGAAAAAAATAAGAGAAAATACCTGTAGAACGAAAGAGGAACCACTAGTCACTGATATTCCATTACCTCATCGTAGTGGGAGGATTATCGGGACAGGTGCAAATCAAGAACAGGGTGCTGATGCACATAATTCAGATTTTGCACAGCCTGTTACTGCTAGTACATAGACACAGGTAGTGCCTCGTCATAGTGAGAGGGTTTTTTATCAACCTGATCGATATATGTTCTTGGGAGAGCCGTTTGATAAGATTTCAGTAGAGCTAGATACCAAACCCTGTAACTACAATGAAGCACTAAAAGATAAAGATGCAAATCTTTGGCAAAGGGCTATGTATTCTAATCAGGTCTGAAAACTTGTAGAACCACCCGAAGGGATAAAACCCATTGGATGCAAGTGGATCTACAAGAAAAAGAGAGGAGCAGAAGGGAAAGTTGAAACCTTTAAAGTTAGACTTGTTGCTAAAGGGTTCACTTAAAAAGAAGGGATCGACTATGAGGAAATATTTTCGCCGGTAGTCATGCTTAAGTCTATCTGAATTCTCTTATCTATTGCCGCACATTTCGATTACGAAATCTGAAAAATGGACGTCAAGACAGCTTTCCTTAACGAAAGTCTTAATGAGTGTATCTATATGATACAACCAGACGAATTCATTGCAAAATGCTAGGAGCACATGTTGTACAAGCTTAAGAGATTCATTTATGAACTTAAGCTGGCATTGAGGTCTTGGAACACTCAGATTGATCAAGCTATAATATCTTATGATTTTGATCAAAGTCCGGATGAGTCCTGTGTATACAAGAAGCTTGACGGAAGCATGGTGATCTACCTGGTACTTTATGTAGATGATATCTTACTCATCGAAAATGATGTGGGGGCATTATCTACAGTTAAAGTATGGTTATTTAGAAAATTTGATATGAAGGACTTAGGAGAAGGTAGTCACATCCTTGGGATCAAACTTGTGTGAGATCAAAAACAAAAGATGTTGGATTTATCACAAGCAAAGTATATCGATGATTTTCTTACTCGTTTTAGCATGCAGAACTTCAAAAAAGAGTTTCTCCCTTTTAGGCATGGAATCACTCTATCCAAGGATCAGTGTCCTAAGACACCTGATGAGATAGAGAAGATAAAGGCGATTTCTTACGCTTCGGCAGTCGGAAGTCTCATGTATGCTATGCTTTGCACTAGACCCGACATCTTCTTTACCGTTGGCATGCTTAGCAGATATCAGTCTAACTCAGGGCAGAAGAAGCATTGGACTACGGTAAAAAATATAATCAAGTACCTAAAAAAGACTAAGAATTATATTTTGATTTATCAGGCAGACAGTCTAGTACTTTTGGGGTACATAAACTCAAATTTTCAGTCAAACAGAGAGTTTACATCAGGAGAAAGCCTTGCAAATTCTTTACAAAGAGCTTACTAGCTAAGACTTTTGATAGTCATGTGAGGGCATGGGAGTATACTGAAAATTATATTTTTAATATTTAATTTTATTTTAATAAAATTAATTTTTCATTTTATGAAAATTTTTATGAGCAATGTATGCATATCATTTCTTTAAAATGCATGGATGTTTAATATTCTGTATAGTATTTAATCTGGTGTGTAGAGTACGACTTACACACAAAAGACCCGATTTTAGGTTCTAGCAGAATATAAGTATTATGTTCACAGTTTAGATAGAAATGGACATACCATCGGTACAACTGTGGCACAGAATTTTAGTAGGCCTGTCTTGGTTACGTAAAACAAATAATAGTGTCGTCTATTCTTTCGACTCTATGTGCCAGTACAATTTGTGTATTGAACGGGATATTTGAGCTAATTGATTTTATACTGACTATATAAATTAATTCACATCCCAAGGTTATTATAAATAGTGGTTATTGATTTGCATACATTTCATATTCGTTGTTTTGATTCATTAGATGGTGCGACATTATATGGGACTATATTTTCAGTGAGTTGGATGGTGGTATTATTTATATGGTAAATATTAATTATTGACGGAATCCACATTCAGAAAGATCTAGATTGACGATACCCCCTTAAGGATGCTTATAAGTTTTGAACAAGTCAAACCCTGCAGGTGGATTTTAATTATCTGGCGGTCAAATAAGTTAAGCGGAAGAGCTTAAAGAATATCAAGATGCCGATTAAATTAAATTGTCAGTAATTAAATTTAATTGACGGGTATCGAGAATCTTAACGTGGAGAGAAATGGTAAGCATTTAATAACAGGAGCTCAATACAAGAATGACTTGAGATTATGGGTCAGAGTGCAATTATAGTTCTTTTGTGGTATGAACTGTAATTCAGTATTTTATGAAAATTGCAGAAACCGCTGGTAGGTATCTGTGTTCTATTGGAAGTCTTACACATAATTACTTTCCAAGTCCCTATTGTAGCCCGATATGTACGCGGGTAGGCAGAACCAGTTTGAGATTGATAGATCATATATCATATTTCAAATAGATCACATTTTGTCTTTCAAGACGAAATATATCAAGGTTCTGCTGGTACGAGTTCTCGATAGTCCGTATCCCACACTACGTTCGAGGATCACGTAAGGGAATATAGTAGAAAATCTTACAGGAGCTTCAACATGAAATCAAATCGTAGTTGAAGAATCTATCGACAAAAAGTATTCTTCTAAATTAACTTTGAATGCACGGGTTTTATTTTGATCGTTCGACGTCAAAAATTTTATCTGGAGCCCGTTTTGGCATTTGTCCATCCAGTTAATTTTTTACCAAAAATTGTTTACAAAAATAATGATCTTGATAGTTTTGCCTCCAACAATCCCAACAATGATTTACACAGATGGACTCCAATATGCCAGGATGCAAGTGACAATATCAATGATGTATAATATGGATCTCAAATACAACTATCTATAACATGGCATCAACTAGCATGGCAAAATTCATGGTACAATGCTCAATTTCAATTCTCAAGATACAACTTAAACTTGATGGCATGAGTTTTAATCATCATACATTCACTTAAAAATGCTAGTCAACTAATTCAAATCAATCATCATACCAAACTCGAGTCTCATAACAAAGGATGCTCAAATCACACTTAGCACTTTTTATGGCCAAAATCGAGTATTAAATTAAAAGGGTCGACAAGATTTTGGGGCATCTAGACTTGAAATCAAGTTATGATTTATAAACACCATTTAGATGAAAATATTTTTTACAACTCTTATATTTGTCATAACTTTGAACTTTGATGTTCCTGTTTCTGGACTTTTTTCTTCTTCTTATTTTTGGCTTAGAGCAAGAACCTTTTTTAGCCAAATGCACAGAACCTGGCTTCCTAAGAACACTCTCGGCTGCTTGAAGTTTTTTAAGAAGTTCTGCCATTGAAAAGCTGAGCTTATTCAAGGTATAATTTAGGCAGAACTGCTTAAAGCTATCAGGCAGTGACTGGAGTATGATATTGACCTGGGTTTTCCCGTCAATTTCAGCTCCTAGGATCTCCAATTCATTCAGAAGGCTGATCATCTTCAGAACATGATCCATAACTGGGGTGCCTTCAGTTATGCTTGTATTCATAAGAGACTTCATAACCACCTGCCTAGCAGCACGATTTTGATCTCCAAATATTTTTTTGAGCTTCATAATCATGTCATACGCACTAGGCATAGACAGATGCTAATGCTGCAAAACATTTGACATAGAAGCCAAAATGTAACAACGAGCCATCTGATCAGCATTCTGCCACTTCTGATGGGCCCAAGTTTTCTATTCAGTTGCCCTCTCATCAGGTACTAGTGGACAAATCTCAGTCAATACAAATTTGTAATCCTCAGCAGTTAAGACAATGTCCAAATTTCTTTTCTAGTCTACATAGTTTGGTCTTGTTAGTTTGTTTTGTTTGAGTATTGACGTGAGTTGATTGAAAACCATTTTAATCCTGAGAATCACATAATTAAAAAATAATCATTAATTATGATGAGCAAAAATTTTGAATTTATTTTAAAATTAGTTTTCTCTACCATTTTTAAAAAAAAAATTTACCAGCAGCCTAATACCCTGTAAATAGCATGCATCGATGGGATGACGTCTACTATCTATCATTTGTCCAAGTAGGCCAATTTCTATTAATTTTACTATCTAGACAACTGACCATGTCAAATAAAATTAAATAGCTGACATAGTTTCGATCCAGTAAATAATAGCAGTGACTTAAATGGAGAGAATACTATTACTTACAGCTAAGTGTTAACCACCACCTAATTCCAAATCAATCACTTCGTATTGAACCATTCAGATAGAGAAGTGATCCACACTAACAATTATCTAGAATTATCTCTAAAAGAGATTCGTACTGGCGATAACGTAATTAATCTTGTATGATAGGCAGGAAGGCGCCAATACGCAGAATTAATTATATCACCTACAAACTAGTAATGTAGACCGTGGGATTTATCTATGAATAAATTCCTTTTTTCAATTAGATTTTTAAAATATTTTTTAGGGTTATAAAAATTCATTTAATTAAAATAAATTTATTATTTTTGAAAATCACACGATCCAAAAGATTTTAAAAAATCTTTCCGTGTACACGATCCAAAAGATTCTAGTTTGCCAAACTATCTTTTCGTGTTTTAATGCGTAACAAATAAAATAACCGATGAATGTAGAGTTTTTCCTTTAACTATAGAGTTAAGGTAGTGATTAAAGGCATTCAAAATATTTTATTTTTACGTTATACATTTTCAAAAATAATAATTTATTAAGATTAAATATTTTTTCATTTAATTAATTCAAAAATCACAATTAATTTCTACGTTTTTCAAATATATCCAATTTAATAAAAAAATCATCTTAAACGAGTTATTTTATAAAAATAAAATATTTAAAATTTTTCTATTTAATTAAAAAACTTTTAATTAAAAAAAACTTAATTTTATTTTACTTTACAAAATTTTAATTAAAACCAAATTTTTATTATTAATTAAATTAACAGAAATATATAAAATAAATATACATCATTTACGCAATTTAAAAGAATATAAATACGAGAAATGTATATATTCCGATTTTATGATTAAATAGAAATTCTGATGAGTTTCAGTCTCCTGTTCACAGATAAGCTATAATCATTCAATCCTTTTCTGAATTAGCTTCCTGCATTCATGTTGCATCAGGATTTTTCGATATACAGTGCTATACATATACAACACTTTTGAGCCTTGAATATATCAGAAATGACGAGCCAAAACAACCCCGAACTACCAGCACCACTGTCGACCAACCAACATTGCCGACACTGCCGCACAGTGCTGGTTTAGGTGACTTTCGTCGCCTCTCCCGAACTCCGTTCTTGACGCCATTTTTTCTGAAAAATAGCTCTCGAAAAATGTTATTTTTTTGTAAAAACCTCGGTTCAAGAACTGTGACGACCCAAAAAATTTGGATTTATCTAGAGCGAAAAATAAAATACTAGGCAACAGAAAAGCAAAAATCTTATTTTAATATTTCTAAAAAAAATAAAATTAAACAAAAATTTTGTTACATCATTATTCTTGCAGTGAAAAATAAACAATAACTGAAAACTAAAAAATGCTGATAGTAAAGACTTTGGTAGCTAGATTCACATGAACCAGGGCTCTATCTGTTCTTCTATGTTCTCTTCTACGATGTCATCTTACACTACATAACCTAGTGTTTGAATCACCATGGCAACATAAAACGAAACCATGAGTTCAAAAAACTCAGTAAACTCATTACAAGTAAAGTATGCATCGATAACTAATCACATCAACAGGTAACAACAAATAAAAAATAAATACATCAAAATGCATCGTGATTTAATTAATTACTAATAACTCCAACTAGGATTATCCTAGAACACTACCCAAACACATCCCCCTCATCCTCATCCTCATCATCATCATCATCATCATCATCATCAAATCTAATATACGAAAAGTTTCTACGGTACCAGCCAGATGATATTCTAGAATAATAACAAGACACAGCCTACGGTCTGTTTTTGCTAGATAATCATTCTAAAATTACAACCGAGAACGCATCTGTGTCTGCCTGATAAGTTACCCTAAAATATACACCGGCTCAGCTTACGGCGGGTGTCTGTCTACCAGATAACTTATCAAAAATCTAAACTCCGTTGGATATTATTAAAATTCGAACACCGGCCCAGCCTACGGCGGGTGCACCTTGATAATATCCATCACCACAACAAACCACGATATACAATTAACTCCTCGTAATTAACCTCGTTATGATCTTTAGCATGCGAAATTTATTTATGCAACCCTTCCAATGAACACATTTTCAATAATTAAAATCATGCTAAAATCGATAATCAACCTGTGATACGAATCATGCTTTAACAAAAAACGACAACTTAATATGTGATAATCAATAACAACATGAAATATTTAAACAAGCATGAATCGATAAGCAAATAATCTTATAATCAAACAAAATATATCAAGTGTCATTTTGAATCCGAGTTTCGTATTTACATAACCCTTTTTTTTAACATGATCTTTCTAGAAAAAGAAAAAAAAAAGAATTTAAAAAATGCAAAACTTGATTGTTGATTTAATTTTGTTTAAAAGATTTAAAACATTTCTTTTAAAAAAATATATAATTTAACTTTTTCTACGAAAATTCTATTAAAGTTTGACTAATTGATTATTTTTTTTTATGAAATAAACCCTTTTAATTTCAAAATATTTATTATACATATTCAAAAAAAATTCAACAACTAAATGATCATAGGATTCATCGAAGTAATTAAATATTAAACGGCGCAAAACTAGTAATTCAGTTATTTTTTTTTTTTTGATTTTTGATTAATTGTTTATATTAAAAACAATCCCTTAATATCAGAATATTCATCATACAGATTAACATACAGTAACTAATTGAAATTAAAAATCAAAAGAAGTGAATAAATACCGATGCGTTGCAAAACTAATGATTTCGGTTATCTTTTTCGGTTTTCTACAACGACACGACGATAACAGATTCGGTTTGAGATGAATGGTTTAGACTCTTTCTTAATCCCCAAATACAGGGGCTTATTCTCCTCTCTCTTTCTAAAAAAATGAAGAACAGATGGATAACAAGAAGAATACCAAACGTCGGAATAATCGAATATTATTTATAATGATCAACAAAAATAAATGCAGATTTAGATCTTACCGGTTGAAAACCGAAACAGTTGATTATCAAGAACACGATGCCAGAAGTATGGTTTTAAGAAATCATGACGATCCAACTTCGTTTAGCCTATGATCCATGCAAAAACGCAGGCTAATTTTTCCTCCCCGAACACTTCCAGTAGCGCACTGTTCTTGGAATTTTTTCAAAACCCCTAATGCGGCTCCAGGATATATAATTAGGCACAAAAATAAACCCTAATGGTTATATGTGTGTGTGTGTGTATATATATATATATATATATATATATAAATATACTTATTTTATTTATTTATTTATTTTAATTCTTTTGCTTTCCAAAAATAAAACTATTATTTTCTAAATGATATTTCTTCCATAAAGAGATTATTACCTTCAAAAAAAAAAGTTATTATACTATCAAATTATTTATTATTATTATTATCATTATTTTTTTTTAACTTGAACTTAACTTAAGCATAAAATTTATTATAATCTTATTTTTTAAACTTAAATTTTTAGCTTAACTTAAATCAAACTTAATTAGGTTTATTATTATAATAAATTCAATGAATTATATACTCCACAACAAAATAATTAATTTCTATTTATTATTATTTGTTAAACGTCATTGAAAAAAAAAACTCGAAAGCTCGGATCGTTACAATCTACCCCCTTCAAAAGAATTTCGTCTTCGAAATTCACACGGCAAAAAAGTGCGGGTAGGTCACACGCGTGGTATCTTTACGTTCCCATGTTGATTCTTCACCTCCTCGATGTTGTCATAGAACGCGTACTAACGGAATCATCTTGCTTCGCTAAATTATTTCTCGACTGTCAAGGATTCTCACTGCCCTCTCGTCGAATGTCGCATCCTGGTCTAATCTAATCTCCTTCCAGTTTAAAGTATGGATAGGGACTGGCTCGTACTTTCATAGCATTAATACATGAAAGACATTGTGAACATTTGCTAACTGCGGGTGTAGGGCTAAACGAAAAGCCACGACTCCAACTTTCTGTAGAATCTCAAACGGTCCAATGAAATGGGGAGACAACTTCCCTTTCTTCCCAAGCCAAATAATACCACGGCGCGATTGAATCTTTAGAAAAACGTGATCTCTAACTTCAAACTCTAATGGTCGGCACCTCCGATCAGCATAACTTTTTTGCCTGCTTTGTGCTGTGAGAATGCATTGACGAATCAACTTAACCTTCTTTGTCGTTTCCATCACAAGATCGGGTCCTAGCAAACTTGTCTCTCTTGCCTCGGTCCAATAGATAGGTGACCAACAAGGTCGCCCATATAAGGCCTCGTACGGTGCCATATCAATACTAGCCTGATAACTGTTGTTATATGCAAAATTCACCAGTGGTAAGTGCCTCTCCCAACTTTTGCGAAAGTCCAAAACACAAGCTTTAAGCATATCTTCTAGTGTCTGAATAGTCCTTTTTGACTGTCCATCTGACTACGGGTGAAAAGTTGTACTAAAACCAAGTTCTATCCCAAAAGCTATTTATAGACCCTGCCAAAACTTGGATGAAAAGCGCGAATCGCGGTCAGATACAATGGAAACAGGTATACCGCATAGCCTTTCGATCTCACGAATATACTTTTAACTCAACACCTCAAGTGTATCTGTCATCCTGATCCGTAGGAAATGCGCTGACTTTGTGAAGCGATCGACGATCACCCAAATTCCTGTATGCCCTTATAGAGATCTAGGCAGTCCTAATACGAAATCCATTGTTATATGCTCCCATTTCTACTGAGGTATCTCTAAGGGTTGTAAAGTCCCTTCTGATTTTTGATGCTCTGCCTTGACTTGCTGACATGTCAAACAACGGGTCACGAAAATTGCTACATCCTTCTTCATACCACTCCACCAAAATTGTCATTTCAAATTGTGGTACATCTTGGTCACGCCTGGGTGTACTGCGAACATCGACTTGTGAAATTCCTTTAATACTTGATCTCGAAGACCGTCGGTGTTAGGTACAAAGATATTTCATTGATATGTTATGCCTCCATCGACACGAACTCCCATCCCTGAACTGACTCCTGATTAGATAGCTGATGTTTGATGAAAACTACCTCCTGATCAAATCTCTGCGCTTCTAAAACTTGCTGGACAAAACTCGGTGTTACCACTGTCACACTGAAATAGATACCTTCACTTCCTTCTAACGGTTGCAAATGATACTCACTGAGGGTCTCCAACGAATTCCACAAACAAGCCAATTCTACTATTGTTTTCCTGCTTAAGGCATCGGCCACCACATTCGCCTTACCAGGATGACTTGCGATACAGAAATCATAATCTCCCAAATACTCCATCCAACGTCATTGTCTCATGTTGAGCTCCTTTTGTGTAAACAGATATTTGAAACTCTTATGATTAGTGAAGAGTTTAAACTTTTCTCCGTATAGATAGTGCCTCCACATCTTCAATGCAAAAATTACTGCTGCCAACTCCAGATCGTGAGTCGGATAATTTTGCTCATGCGACTTAAGCTGTCGAGACCCATACGCTACAACCTTACCAGTTTGCATCAAAATACAGCCAAAACCTTCCTTAGATGCGTCGCAAAACACTGTACAACCCACGTTTCTGTCGGGCACTATCAGAATGGGTGCACTGATTAATCTCGTCTTCAACTCTTAAAAATCTTTTTCACAAACATCGCTCCATTCAAACTGCTACATGGTAGCCACATGACGGAAAGTTCTTACCAAATTCCACCAATGGTCAACCTCTCCCTCTAACTGATAAGTGGTTAGGGCTACTCGATTGGCTTCATCCCTAACAGTCATGGTTTCTAGCATCTTTTTCACCTGATTCAGCTAACTCTCTGCCTCTTGGGGACGGGTTCCTCCACTGGACATCGGGGGTCCCTGCCGGCGAAAATCAGTAGGTTCGAATTCGCTATGCTTGAGCAGGTGCAGGCTATGGATTCCTTATTGATCAATGAGGGTCCAGAGTAGAAAATTAAAGTCCCTGTCTCATGGTACCAGTGGCAGTTCTCTCTGTCCTTCGAACACTTCAGGTTCCACATCTTTTCGCGGTTCTAAGTATCGACGGGGTCTACCTCTTGCTCGATTCATTTATATAACCAAATAAACCAAGGCTTTAAAATAGTTATTACATTTAACCTTATTTAACTTGAATCTACGATCGCGTGAGTAAGGGTTAAACCTAATGCTATGATACCAACTGTGACGACCAAAAAAATTTGGATTCATCTAGAGCGATAAATAAAATACTAGGCAACAGAAAGGCAAACATATTACTTAATATTTCTAAAAAAATAAAATTAAACAAAAAATTTATTACATCATTGTTCTTGCTATGGAAAATAAAAAGTAACTGAAAACTAAAAAATTCTGAAGTAAAGACTCTGGTGACTAGGTTCATATGAACCAGGGTTCTATCTGTTCTTCTATGTTCTCCTCTACGACGTCATCCTACACTTCATAACCTGGTATTTGAATCACCAGGGAAACATAAAACGAAACTATTAGTTCAAAGAACTCAGTAAACTCATCACAAGTAAAGCATGCATCGATAACTAGTCACATCAATAGGTAGCAACAAATAAAAAATAGATATATCAAAATGTATCATGATTTAATTAGTTACTAATAACTCCAACTAGGATTATCCTAGAACACTACCCAAACACATCCTCCTCCTCCTCATCATCATCATCATCATCATCATCACAAAATCTAATACACGAGAAATTTCTACGGCGGGTGTCTGCTAGGTAACTTATCAAAAACCTAAACTCTGCTGAATATTATCAAAGTTTGAACACCAGCTTACGGCGAGTGCACCTTGAAAATATCTATCACTATAACAAACCACGATATACAACTAACTACTCGTAATTAATCCAGTTATGATCTTTAGCATACGAAATTTATTTATGCAACCCTTCCGATGAATACATTCCCAATAATTAAAATCATGCTAAAATCAATAACCAACCCTGATACGAATCATGCTTTAACGAAAAACGACAACTTAAAATATGATCATCAATAACAACATGAAATATCTAAACATGCATGAATCGATAAACAAATAATTTTATAATCAAACAAAATATATCAAGTGTCATTTTGTTTCGTATTTACATAACCCTTTTTTTAACAACATGATCTTCCTAGAAAAAGAAAAAAAAAGAATTTAAAAAATGCAAAACTTGATTGTTGATTTAATTTTGTTTAAAAGATATAAAGCACTGTTTTTTAAAAATATAATTTAACTTTTTCTACGCAAACCCTATTAAAGTTTGACTAATTGATTAATTATTTTTGTTTTTATGAAATGAACCCTTCTAATTTTAAAATATTTATTATACATATTCAAAAACAATTCAACAACTAAATTATCATAGGATTCATCGAAGTAATTAAATATCAAACAGCGCACAATTAGTGATTCGATTATTTTTTTTTTCGATTTTCGATTAATTGTTATATTAAAAACAATCTCTTAATATCAGAATATTCATCATACATATTAATATACAGTAACTAATTGAAACGAAAAATCAAAAGAAAAGTGAATAAATACCGATACGTTGCGAAACTAATGATTTCGGTTACTCTTTTCGGTTTTCTACGACGACACAACGATAGCAGCTTCGGTTTGAAACGAATGGTTTAGATTCTTTCTTAATTCCCAAATCTAGAGGCTTATTCTCCTCTCTCTTTCTAAAAAAAATGAAGAACGGTTGGAGAACGAGAAGAAAACGGAACGCCGAAATAATTGAATATTATTTGTAATGATCAACAAAAATAAACGCAAGTTTAGATCTTACCGGTTGAAAAATGAAACCGTTGATTATCAAGAACATGATGCCAGTAGTATGCCTGTAAAAAATCACGAGGATCTGACTTCGTTTATCCTTTGATCCGTGCAAAAACGCAAGCTAATTTTTCCTTCCCGAACACTGCCAGCGACGCACTGTTCTTGGAATTTTTTCTAAACCACTAATGCAGCTCCAGGATATATAATTAGGCACCAAAAAAAAAACCTAATGGTTATATGTGTGTATATATATATAGAGAGAGATAGATAGATAGATAAAGATTCTATATATATAAATATACTTATTTTATTTATTTATTTTTTTTAATTCTTTTGCTTTCCAAAAATAAAACTATTATCTTCTAAATGATATTTTTTCCCTAAAGAGATTATTACCTTCTAAAAAAAAGTTATTATACTATTAAATTATTTATTATTATTATTATCATTATTTTTTTTAACTTGAACTTAACTTAAGCATAAAATTTAGGGAAATTTAGGATTAGGTCCTCTTTTTGATAGTAAAATTAGTTTTAATCCCACTCAATCTTTTTTATTAAAATTAGTCCCGTCTCAATTTTAATTTCTGAAAATACCCTTAAATCATATATTTAGAAAAAAAATTGACCAAAACCCTTCTTAAGCGAGAATCAAAAAAATTTTCCCATAAATTTCTCCCAAATCTTTCCAAAAATCTCTCTCTAAAATTTCGCACCATAATCACCACAAGCCTAACTCTATTGCCGTCTTCATCATCCGCCGCCGTTGTCTTCATCATCGACGTCGCAAAAATATAACATTAAATCATGAGATGTATTCGGAAAGTTGCACTTTGTTTCAACGTATCACATTTTGTACAACTGATAAATGCATCAGTAGAATACAGATAGAAAGTGCACTGTTATTTGAACTGATAAATATATCAGTTGAATATGTATTCTGAGAATTGCGTTGTTGGAACAACTGATAAATGTATCAGTAGAATACAAACTTAGAAAAGTGCACTGTTATGTGAACTGATAACTGTATCGATTGAATATGTATTCTAAAAATTACACTATTGGAATAACTGATAAATGTATCATTTGTTGTCCGAAACTGAAATGTCACTTTCTGTTTAACTGATAAATATATCAGTTATGTATGTATTTTGAAAAATATACTGCTGTTTCAACTTATAAATGTTACAAAATGTGTTTTCGTAAATATTTCATAAATACTTTCCCAAAACCGCCACGAGATTTAGTTATTTAATTATGAACAAAAAAATCAAAAAATAAAAAGTTCAACATAAACCCAAAGATTTGTGAACTACATTTAATACATGAATCCACAATAACATAATACGTTACAAAAAATGAACAAATATGAACAGCCTTCAAAACATGGATAATAAATCATTCGAGAAAAATTGCTTTCATATCTACAAATCAAAATAAAATTGTTGAAACAGTAGACATTTTTATATTTTGAAAAAAAAATAAAAAATTAAAACAATCTAATCTAACAACATATACATACCAGTAAAAATTTAGAGAGGCTTTGAATTGTAAACTTGAAGGATATTTTGATCGCAGCGAAATTGCAATAAACAAATTGAAAAATGATTTAAAACCTATTCGAAGGCAGAAAAATTAGTTAATTATGAATTTCCAACTAATTCGTTTGCCCCATCCGAATTTTGATGAAAAGGAACAAGTTTTAATGAATGTGTGCAAACACATTCTCTAACAAGGAAAATGAATTCGCCACTTTATGTTAGAAGATATTTTTCAATTCATGTAATCTGTAACTAAACCCAAAAATCAAGGGGAATGTAAACAAAGATATAAGGGAATATTATCCTGTAATTTGAGTGCAAACTATACTTAAGGGTATTAAATGCTATACACAGCACTAGTTTCCATATAAAACAATGCATCATATAATCAAGGAATTAAAAATGAAAATGAGGCTCCTGTTGATAAAGGGCATATTGAACCCAAAAATACTAAAATTTGAAAAAATAACTAAATCCAATACAAATAAACAAGTGGGACTAAAACTCTTACATACTTGAAAAATGGGACTAAAAATCAATTAATCCTAAAATTTATTATAATCTTATTATTTAAAATTAAATTTTTAGCTTAACTTAAATCAAACTTACTTAGGTTTATTATTATAATAAATTCCATGAATTATATACTCCACAACAAAATGATTAATTTTTATTTATTATTATTTGTTAAATGTTGTTGAAGAAAAAACTCAAAAGCTCGGGTTGTTACAAGAATAGCTCAAAAAATAGGTTTCGATGGCAGTCGAAAATAGCCTGTTGCACAGCTTGCACCGCTGTCTCCTTGCCACCTCCTGTTTGGGATTTTTCCATGGTGGTTTGGGTTCCCATTTTTTTCTTTTTTTAGCACTGATATCTAGCAAGATATTGTCTCGAAGAATGCCTCAAAAACAGTCCTGAACAAGCCTCAATAACAGTCCCGAACAGGTCGGTGCCGCCACTGGAAACTGCTGAAAACTGCTGCCTGTTTTGCCGCCTGTTTAGCCCCCGATTTTTCAGTGTTTTTGGACTATTTCTTCTAGCACTTTTACTGCTATTTTATGTCTAAAAAACTGCTCAAAATTAGTCCTAAAAACATTGCAAAAACTATCAACAAACAGCCCAAACCACCGCCGAAAACCGCCGCCGGTGCTATTTTTGCTGGTTTTTGGACTGTTTTGTTGCTGTTTTTTAATACAAAAAATCTGCAAATAAATTACCGGATAAACCTGTTTCAAAATCGTTGAAAAACTAGCACGATCTGTGGCCCAAAACACCTAAAAACACCGTCAGTGCCGCCTGTTACGCCGTCTCCTGTTCTTCGTGTTCTTGAATATTCAAGCATATTCTTAAATATTCTAAATAATATTTAAAAACTAATGAAAGCCTTTACATTGAAAACCTATGTTTCGAAAGCTCATATTCGAACTAAAAAAGCTTAAACTATCACGATCAACCCTCGTGATTAAAAAATTAATCAAATCATCATTCAAACCATTCAATCAAACATGAATATAATAATGATCATAAAATCGGGATTAGAACGCCAACAAAACAAAGTTAGCATAGTTCTAAATCTACCCGGTCCCTCGATCAATCGTAAACAAAAACAGAACGGCTCTTATACCAATTGTTGGAAGCATACTGCTAAGATCATTGATTTGTAAATAATTTTTTGAAAAATAAAAACTTGATGGGTAATCGCCGAAACAGGCTCCAGATAAGAACTTTTTTATGTCAAACGATCAAAAACAAACTCGTGCCACCACAGTTAATTCATATGAATATCTTGTGGTCGATTTCTCAACTATGAATTTTGATTTCCTGAGTTGAAGCTCCCGTAAGAGCTTCCACTGTATTCTCAATGCGATTCACGAACGTAGTGTGGGCTACGAACCTCCGAGAATTGAAACCGGCAGAACTTGGACAACCTTAGTCATGAAAGATAACTTATGATTTTGGTTCAGCCTACTCTCATATTTATAAGGTTACAGTAGAGACCTGTTGAGTAATTATGATATAGACTTCTAGTGTAACCTAGATATTCATCCATCGATTTTCACAAATATGCAAACTTCTCAGCGGTTTCTATAATTATGAAAACCTTGCAGCGATTTCTGTAATTTTTATAGAACACTAAATTATAGTTCACACCACTAAAAAACTGTAACTGAACTTTTAACCATAATCTCAACACCAATTTGCATTGAGCTCCTGTTATTAAATGCTTAACTCATCTCCCCACGTTAGAATTCTTGATACCCACCAATTAAATTTAATTACTGACAATTTAATTGAATCGACTTCTTTAAAATTTCTTAAACCCTTTCGTTTAACTTATTTGACCGCCGGATAATCAAATCCACCTACAGGGTTTAGTCCAATCAAAACTTATAAGCTTGCTTAAACGGGTATCGTCAATCCTAAATAATCGGGACATAGATTTCATCAATAATTAATATTTACCATATAATTAACACCGCTATCCAACTAACCGATACTATAGATCCATAAAAGATCGCACCCTCTAATGAATCAAAATAACGAATATTAAATATACGCAAATAATTATTATTTTGGGATTAAGAGTATAAGCACTCATAATAACCTTGGGGTGTGAATTAATTTATATAGTCAATATAAAATTAGTTATCCTAATGTGTTCCTATTCAATACACACAAAGTGTACTAGCACAGCGAGTCGGGACAATAGATGACGCGATTATTTGTTCCCCATAACAAAGACAAGTCTACTAAAACTCTGTACTACAATGGTATAAATGGTTTGTTCATTTCTATCTAAACTATGAACCAAACTTATATTCTGTAAGAACTTATAATCTAATCTTCTATGTGCAAGCCGTACTCTACACACCAAATTAAATACCGTATAGAATAAAAAATAACCATACATAACATTAAAGAAATGATATTACATACATTGTTCATTAAGATTCTCATAAAATAGAAAAATAATTTTATTAAAATAAAATTAAATACTAAAACCAAAAATGAATCCATGATTTTTAGTATACAACTCTGACACTAACAATGACCTTCTGATCCTTAGGATTATAAATAAACCACCTTCCGTTCTCTTGGAATATCCAACAAAGAAATAGATTTTTATCCTCGGTTGTAACTTACCCGCGTTTCCATTCAGAACATGTGCTAAACACCCCCAAATTCGAATATATCTCAGACTAGGTTTGCGCCTAGTCCACAATTTTGTGAAAGTATAAGGTACTGACTTAGAAGGTACCAAGTTCAAAATTTAAGCCGCTGTCGCTAATGCAAGTCCCCAAAATGAATCGGGTAATTTCGAATAACTCATTATCGACCTTGCCATCTCCATAACAATCATATTCTTTTTTTCTGCTACAGTACCATTCTACTGTGCTGTACTGGTGTAGTCAATTGGGATATAATCCCTTTTGACGATAAGTAGTCCCTAAACTCTCCAAAAAGGTACTCGCCACTACGGTCGGATCGTAGTAATTTGATACTTTTATCCAAACGCTTCTCCACCTCCACCTTAATTTTTTAAAAATTTCTCAAAACATTCAGACTTACAATGGATCAGGTAAATGTATTCATACCATGAATAGTCGTCAATGAAACTAACGAAGTACTCAAAGGTACCTCTAGCTCGGATAGTCATAGGACCACACACATTAGAGTAAATCAATTCCAACGGTTCTTTAGCCCAATAGCCTTTGATCGAAAAGGGCCTCTTGGTAATTTTACCCTCTAAGCAGGACTCGTAAACTGAAAATACTTTCACTTTCAATGAACTCAAAGATCCATCTTCTACCAGTCTATTTATCCTTTTTAGATTAATATAACGCAAGCGTAAGTGCCAAAAAATGTTTTGTTTATTAACGACTAATTATATCTCTTATATGATAAATTAGATGTGTTATTCAATTCAGTTCATTGTAGTGTAGAAGAGATAGGAGATATAACATACAGATCATCCACCAATGTACCAGAATAAATAAAACGTTTATTTTTCTTAGTAACCACAGAGTCATTAAAATGAACAAAATATTTGTTCTTCACTAAATTAGAAACCAAAATTAAATTCCTTCTAATAGAAGATACATAAAGGCAACTTTTTACGTAAGTGCCAAAGAAACGTTTGGTTCATTAAAGAAGGATCCTTTATCTTATATGATAAATTAGATATCTTATTCAATTCAGTTAGTTGCAGTGTAGAAGGTACATAAAGGTAATCTTTTAAAAGTAAAACCCTATTTCTATTAAAACTAAGAGTGACATCTCCTATTACAACTGCTACCACCCTGGTATTATTGCTCATATGTAGGTAAATTTCTCCATAATTGAGCCACCTGATTTCCTAGTACCCTGTAAAAAATTACAGACATGATTAGTGACTCTTGTATCTACACACTAGATATCGGTAGATAACACCGCTAAACATGTTTCAACCACTAGTGAACATAAATTTCCTTTATTGTTCTGCTTATTGAGAAAAATTGGACACTATTTTTTCTAATGCCCCAACTGGTTACAGTGATAGCACTTGCCTCTCGACTTCTTCACACCAGCTTTTGGCCCCTTAGCTACTTTTAGACATGTGCCTCCCTATTTCTGAACTTTTTTCTTCTTCTTGCCTTTCGGCTTAGAGGAGGAACCTTTTTCAATCACATGCACACTACTTGGCTTCCTAAGAACACCCTCAGCTGCTTGAAGTTCTTTAAAAAGTTCTGCCAATGAAAAACTAAGCTTATTCATCGAATAGCTCAAGTAGAACTGCTTAAAGCTATCAGGCAGCGACTGGAGTATGATATCGATATGGGTTTTCCCATCAATCTCAGCTCTTAGGATCTGTAGTTCATTCAAAAGACTAATCATCTTCAGAACATGATCCTTAACTGGGGTGCCTTCAGCCATGCTTGTATTATCAGAGATTTCATAGCCACCTGGCTGCAGCATGATTTTGAGCCCTAAACATTTCTTTGAGGTCCATAATCATGTCATAGACACTGGGTATAGACTGATACTGATACTGATGCTGCAATACATTTGACATCGAGCCAAAATGTAACAGCGAGCCATCTGATTAGTTTTCTACCACTTTTGATAAGTCTGAATTTTCCATTCGATCGCCCCCTCATCAGGTACTGGTGGGTAAATCTCAAATAATACAAATTTATAGTCCTCGATAGTTAAGACAATATCCAATTTTTCTTCCAGTCTACATAGTTTGGTCTCGTTAGTTTGTTTTTTTTTAATATGGTCGCGAGTGGATTGAAAGTGATTTTAATCTTGAGAATTACATAATTAAAAATCATTAATTATGACGAGCAAAAATCTTAAATTTTATTTTAAATTGGTTTCTTCTGCCATAAAAAAAAAAAACTCGCCATCAGCTTGGTACACTGTGAATAATATGTCTCGATGGGAGGACGTCTACTATCTATTGTATGTCCAAACAGCCCAATTCCTATTAATTTTACTATATTGGCAACAAATCGTGCCAACTAATATTAAATAGCTGACGTAATTTCGATCCAGTAAATAATAGCAGTGACTCAGAATTGCAGTGACTCAGATGGAGATGATACTATTATTTACAGCTAAGTGTTAACTACCTTCTAATCCCGAACTAATCGGTTCGCACTGAATCCTTCAAATGGAGAAGTGATCCACACTAATAATTAACCAGAATTATTCCTGAAGGAGGTTCGATCGGCGATACCGCAATTAATTCTATCCGATGAGGAGGAATGTCTTACTGCTAACACACAGAATTAATTACATTACCTACGAACTAGTGATGGAGACTGTGGAATATATCTGTGAATAAATTTTCTCTCCCACTTAATTTTTTAAAATATTTTTTAGGGTTACAAAAACTGTTTAATTAAAATAAATTTATTAATTTTAAAAAAACCACACGATCTGAAAATTTTTAATTTTTTCAAACCATCTTTTCGTGTTTTATTGCGTAACATATAAAATATTCTAAAATTATTATTTATTTAAAAAATTAATTTTAAATAAAATTAAAATTTTTATTTTATTTTTTAAGATACAAATTTTTCTAAAAAATAATAATTTATTAAAATTAAACTATTCCTTTTAATTAATTCAAAATTCAGAATTAATTTTCACATTTTTTCAAGATATCCGATTTAAAAAAAATTATCTTAAACGTGTTATTTTGTAACAAAATAAAATATCTAAATAAATTTTTAAAAATAATTTTAATTAAATAAAGTTTTATTTTATTTTTCTGTTACAAATATTAATTAAAATCGAATTTTCCTGAACTAATTAAAATAAACAGGAAACATAAAACAATAATAAATATCATTCACGCAGTTAAATAATATAAATGCCAGATATATATGTTTCGATTTTATAATCAAATTGAAACTCTATCGAGTTTCTTCCTCCTATTAAACGATAAGCTTTAAATCATTGAATCTCATTATAATCAACTTCCCGGCATCCAAAACCTGTCAGGAATCTTCATAACGCAGTGTTATAATAATACAACACCACCCGTGTCCCAAAACCACCAAAACAAGGAGCCATAACAGCCCAGCCACCAGCCACCGCCGACCTCCTTTGGCGGCGCCTTTGCGCTGCTTTTGCCGCCTCGTCCGACGTCCGTTTTCGCCCTAGTTTTTTTTCTAAAAAATAGCTCACGAAATATGCTATTTTTTCAGCTCCTATTTCCTACTATTTTTAGCACTAATATACAGCCATATAATGCCTTAAAAAATACCCCAAAAATAGTCCCAAAAAGCATTGAAACAGCCCCCGAAAATAGTCCCATGCCACTGCTGCTGCTTGCCACCGCTACCACTGTTTTTTGTGACGCTTTTAGCAGCTGTTTTTCACAACCTTTTAGACTGTTATTCAGGCATATTTTACTGTTGTATGCCTAAAATTTGCTCAAAAATAATTTTGAAAACACCTCAAAAAATCACCGAAAAAGGTCCGAACCGCCGCTGCTAAAGGCGCTGCCGGTGGGGCTGTTTTGTGCCCTTTTTTTGTATTTTTCGAAACTATTTTGTTAGTCCAAGAGTTTTTTAATTTGATTTTGATGATTTTCATAATTCATTTTCTAAGAATAAATGATTTTAAATGGATAATATTTTATA
>JAUMHN010162358.1:0-22440 GCA_032360265.1 Heliamphora ciliata
AAGATTCTCATAAAATAAAATTTTAATTTTATTAAAATAAAATTAAATACTAAAAACATGATTTTCAGTATACCAACTATAACAATCTCTCACTGTACTCAATACTATACTGCCACACATCTGACTCTCATGCCCTCTACATAACTATCAAAAGTCTTAGCCGATAAGTTCTTTGTAAAGGATCTGCAAGGTTGTCTCCTGATGTAAACTCTATATCTGACTTAAAATATGAATTTGTGTACCCCAAAGATACTAAACTGTCTGCTTGGTAAACCAACATATAATTCTTAGTCCTTTTTAGGTACTTGATTATATTTTTTTACCACAATCCAATGCTCATGTCTTGGGTTAGACTAATATCTGCTAACCATGCTAACAGTAAAACAGATGTCGGGTCTAGTGCAAAGTAGAGCATACATGAGGCTTCCTACTGCTTAAGTATAAGGAACCGCCTTCATCTTCTCTATCTCATCAGATGTCTTAGGACACTGATCATTAGATATAGTGATTTCATTCATAAAAGAAAAAAATCCTTTCTTGAAATCTTACATGCTAAAACAAGAAATGATATCATCGATATACTTTGCTTATGATAAGCCCAACATTCTTTATTTTTGATTTCGCATAAACTTGATCCCAAGAATGTGACTGGCCTCTCCCAAGTCCTTCATATCGAACTGCCTAGATAACCATACTTTAACTGTAGATAATGCCCCTACATCATTTTCGATGAGCAAGATATCGTCTGCATAAAGTACTAGGAAGATCACCACGCTTCCATCACGCTTTTTGTACACACAGGACTCATCTGGACTCTGATCAAAATCATAAGACTTTATAGCTTGATCAAATCGAGTGTTCCAAAACCTTGATGCCTGCTTAAATTCATAAATTGATCTCTTAAGCTTGCACAACATGTGCTTCTGGCCTTTTGCAACGAATTTGTCTGGTTGTATCATATAGATATACTTGTCAAGACTTTCGTTAAGGAAAGCTATCTTGACATCTATTTTCCAGATAAGAGAATCCGTATAGACTTAGGAATGGCTACCAGTGAAAAGATTTTCTCATAATCAACCCCTTCTTTCTAAGTGAACCCTTTAGCAACAAGCCTAGCTT
The DNA here is from genome assembly GCA_032360265.1 of Heliamphora ciliata. NCBI lineage: Eukaryota > Viridiplantae > Streptophyta > Magnoliopsida > Ericales > Sarraceniaceae > Heliamphora > Heliamphora ciliata. The sequence continues at coordinate 1,120 of JAUMHN010162358.1, forward strand.
TGAAGGTTTCAACCTTTCCATCTGCTCCTCTCTTTTTCTTGTAGATCCACTTGCATCCAATAGGTTTTATCCCTTCGGGTGATTCTACAAGTTCTTAGACCTGATTGGAATACATAGATTATATCTTTGAATTCATAGCCCTTTGCTATAGATTTGTATATGTGTCTTGAAGTGCTTCATTGTAGTTATAGAGTTTGGTATCAAGTTCTATCGGAATCTTATTAAAAGACTCTCCCAAGAACATATACTGATCAGGTTGATGAACAACCCTTCCACTAGATGAGGCACTACTTGTGTCTGTGCACTAGCAGTAACACATTGCGCAGAATCTGAACTCTGTGCATCAGCACCATATTCTTGATTTGCACATGTCCCGATAATTCTCCCACTACAACGAGATAATGGAATATCAGTGACTTGTTCTTTCGTTCTACTACTATTCCTCTTAGTTTTTCCAGAACAATGTTGCTTTCAGGCCTGTGATTCATAATATAATTCTATTTTAAGAATCGGGCATTGGTGCTAATAATGACCTTCTGATCCTTAGGATTATAAAACAGACCACCCTTCGTTCCGTTAGGATACCCCACAAAGAAATAGACTTATGTCCTTTTGGTTTCAACTTACCCGAGTTTCCTTTTAACACAAGTGTTGGCTATCCTCAAATATGAATGTGTTTCAGATTAGGCTTACACCCAGTCCACGATTCTATGGGAGTAGAAAGTACTGACTTAAAAGGTATCATGATCAGAATATAAATCGATGTTTCTAAAGCGAGTCCTCAAAACGAATTGGGTGAACTTGAATAGCCCATCATGGACCTTACCATCTTCATAAGAGTCATATTCTTTCTTTCTGCTACACCATTATGCTGCGGAGTGCCAGGTGCAGTCAACTGAGATGTAATCCCCTCTGATAACAAGTAGTTCTTAAACTCTCCAAAGATGTATTTTTCATCATGGTCGGATCATAGTGATTTGATACTTTTACCTAGACACTTCTGTGCTTCTACCTTTAATTCTTTAAATTTTTCGAAGTATTTAAATTTACGGTGCATCAGGTAAATGTATCAATACCTTGAGTAGTCATTAATAAAACTGATGAAATACTCAAAGTCACATCTAGTCTGGATTGTCATAGGACCACACACATCATAATGAACCAGCTCTAATGGCTCTTTAGCTTTATAGCATTTGGCCGGAAAGGGCCTCTTGGTCATTTTTTCTTCTAAGCAAGATTCATATACCGAAAGTGCCTCTACATTTAATGAACTCAAAAGTCCATCTGCTACCAGTCTGTTTATCTTTTTTAGATTAGTATGATCCAAGCGTAAGTGCCAAAGAAACGCTTGGTTCATTAAAGAAGAAAACTTTCTCTTATATAGTAAATTAGATGTGTAATTCATTTTAGTCAGTTGCAGTGTAGGAGAGATTGGAGTAATAATATAAAGTTCATTCACCAATATACCGGAACAGATAACTCGTTTATTATTTTTAATAACCACAGAGTTATTAAAATAAACCAAATATCTGTCTTTAGCCAATCCAAAAACGAAAACTAAGTTTTTTCTAATGGCAGATACATAAAGATAATCTCTCAATATTAAAACAAGATTTCTACCAAAATTGAGAGTAACATCTCCTACTGCAATTGCTGTTACTTTTTTATTATTATCAATATGCAAGTAAATCTCCACATCACTAAGTTGTTGGATTTCCTAGTACCCCTGCAAAGAATTGCAGACGTGATTAGTGGCTCCTGTAGTTACACACTTGGTACTGGTAGATAACACTGCTAAACATATTTTCACAACCAGTGAACAGAAATTACCTTTGTTATTCTGCTTACTGAGAAATACTAAACATTATTTTTTTTAGTGCCGTGTCTGGTTACAGTGAAAATATTTGCCTTTCAGCTTTTTCACACCAGTCTGCGGCCTATTAACTACCCTGAAAATCGTCTCTCTATTTCTGAAACTTTTTTTTCTTTATGCCTTTCAGCCCCGTGGAAGAACCTTCTTATATCCAAGTTACTTTTTCAGTCAATAAAATTTGGTACCGTAAGTTTATTTTCTTTGAGTATTGAAGCGAGTGGGTTGAAAGCTATTTTAATCCTGAGAATCATAAATTAAAAAAACTGTTAATTATGATGAGTAAAATTTTAAATTAATTTTAATTTGGTTCCTTCTATCATTTTAAAATTAATTCGCCAGCAACCTGGTAACCTAAGAATAGCATGTCTCGTTGGGAGAACGTCTACTATTCTTCATAAGACCAGATATGCTAATTCTTTTTAATTTTACTATCTAGGCAATTGACCCTACCAATTAAAATTAAATAGCTAACATAGTTTCGGTTCAGTATATAACAGCAGTGACTAAGCGGGAGATGATACTATTATATAAAACCAAGTGTTAACCATCACCTAATTTCAAATCAATCGCTTCGCAATGAACCCTTTAGTTGGAGAAGTGATCCACACTAACAATTATCTAGAATTATTCCAAATGAAGTTTGTACTTGTGATACCGCAATTAATCTGTCCGTTAGGGAGGAAGGTCTTACTGTCGATATGCAGGGTTTAATTGCATCGCTTACAAACTGGTGATGGAGACCGCAAAATTTATCTGTGAATAAATTTTTCCTTCCACTTAGATTTTTAAAATATTTTTGAGAGTTATAAAATTGGTTTAATTAAAATAAATTTATTAATTTCAAAAACCACACGATCTGAAAGAATCAAACATATTCCCGTATGCACCATTTCAAATATTCTGATTTATCAAATCATGTTTTCCTATTTAAATGTGTAACAATTAAAATTTAATAAATGCACTATTTTTTCTTCAACTTTTCAGTTAAGGTAGTGATTAAAGACATTTATTTATTTTATTTTTCGTTTCATATTTCTTGAAAAATAATAATTTATTTTGATAAAATATTTTTTTATTTAATTAATTTAAAATCAGAAATTAATTCTCACGTTTTTTCAAAATATTCAATTTTAAAAAAAAACATCTTAAATGTGATATTTTGTAAAAAATAAAATATCTAAAATTTTTTCATTTAATTAAAATTAATTAATTAAAAAAATTAATTTTATTTTCTATTATAAAATATTTTAATTAAAATTAAAATTTTGAATTAATTAAATTAACATGATAAATAAAATAAATATGCAAGCATCCACGCAGTTCATATATATGTATAAATATGATATACATATATCCCGATTTTATGATCCAAGTGAAATACTGAGGTGTTTCAATCACTCTTCGCCTTTGATTCAGTGTCCTAATTGTATCAGGCTTTCATGATACTATCTGATATATACTGATATATCATATTATTCTCGTATGTATCAAAAAATCAACACAAAATAGCCCCGGGAGAGAGAAACCACCGGCCACCAACAGCCACCACAGGCGCCGCCCTTGCCGCCGCCTTCAGACGGCTTCTGTCGCCTCATCCGAGCTCCGTTTTTGACGAGTTTTATACCGTTGAAAAGCTCTTAAAATATGGAATTTTTTGTCAAAATGTTTTTTGGAAAATTGCCTGGAAAAAGGCTAAAAAACCAATCTGAAACTGCTACCGCCGCACTACAGCGCCACCGCCTGGAACCGCTAACTTCTCGAATTCCGTTTTTGACGTACTTTATACCGTTAGAAAGCTCTTGAAAAGTACAATTTTCTTATGACAAAATCTGCTCAAAAATAGCTTGAAAAAATGCCAAAACATTGCTTGGAACAGGCTGCCGCTGCTTCTGTGCGTCGCCGCTAGAACCACCAACTTTTCGAGGCATTTTTGACCTCTTCCCGATCTCCGTTTTCGACGTACTTTATACTGTTGGAGAGCTCTTAAAATGTAGAATCTTTTTGTCAAAAATCTGATCAAAAATAGCTCAAAAAACTGTTTAAAAATTGCCTAGAAGCCATTGTTGCTGCCGGCTTGTTTACTGCCTGTTTGGGTTGTGATTTTGGCCCAAATTTTTTTTTTTGTTTTTAATAGTATTTTGAGGTATACTGCTATTTTATGTTTAAAAAATTGTCTAAAAAATAGCCCAAAACATCATAAAAACTACAACCGAACCGCTGCCGGCAAAGCCGCCAGAATCAGGTAGTTTTGGTAAATTTTTCTCACTATTTTTGACTTATTTTTTATACTATTTTTTATTCATAAATACTGCAGAAAAACTCACCAAAAAAATTATTTAAAACCATTAAAAAGTTATCGCGATCCGTAGCCCGTAAAAATCCGAACCATCGCCAGCGCCGTTTTCGCTCTTCGTGTTATTGGATATGTTTAACATATTCTTAAATAATCTAAACAGATATTTTAAAAATAAAAACTAGCTATTACATCGATTTTATGTCTCGAAGGCTCACATTTGATTTATCACGATCAACTCCCGTGATTAAAAAAATAATCATCATTCACACCATTCAATTAAACATAAATAATAAATGACAATCATAAAATTGAGATTATAACGTCTGCAAATCAATAGTAATCACAGTTCTAAAATCACCCGACCCCGATAACCATAAATAAAAAACAAAATGGCTCTAATACCAATTGTTTGAGGCAAGACTGCTAAGATCTTTGTTTTTACAAACGATTATTTAAAAAAATTAACTGGACGGACAAATGTCAAAATGGGTTTCAGATAAAACTTTTGATGACGAATGATCAAAATAAAACCCGTGCATTCGAAGTTAATTTAGAAAAATACCTTTTTACCCGTCGAATCTTCAACTATGATTTGAATCCAAGTTGAAGCCCCTGCCAGATCATCTACTGTATTTTCTTATGCAATTCTCGAACGTAGTGTGGGCTACGAACTATCGAGAACTCGTATCGACAAAACTTGGACAACTTTAGTCTTAGAAGATAATTTATAAAACTGGTTCAGTCTACTCGCATATTTATAGAGCTAGAGCAGGGACCTAGGGAGTAATTATGAGTAAGACTTCTAGTGGAACATAGATACGTATCAGCGGTTTTTGCAATTAAGCAAACCTCATAGTGATATCTGCAATTATGAAAAATCAACAGCGATTTCTACAATTTCCATAAAATACTGAATTACAGTTCATACCACTAAAGAACTATAATTGCACTCTGACCCATAATCTCAAGACCATTTTGCATTGCGCTCCTGTTATTAAATACTTATCATTTCTCCTCACGTTAAGATTTTTGATACCCGTCAATCAAAATTTAATTATTAACAATTTAATTTAATCGGTATTTTAAAATTTTGTAAGCCCTTCCGCTTAATTTATTTAACCGCCGGATAATTAAATCTAACTGCAGGGTTTAGTCCAGGCAAAACTTATAAGTTTCTTTAAAGGGGTATTGTCAATTCCGATCTTTTGGGACGTGAATTTCGTCAATAATTAATATTCACCATATAAATAATACCGCTATCTAACTCACTGGGACTATTGATCCATATAAGATCGCAATCTCTAATGAATCAAAATAACGAATATTAAATATACGCAAATTAATAATTATTTTAGGATTAAGAGTATAAGCACTATTCATAATAATCCTGGGGTGCGAATTAATTTATATAGTCAGTATAAAATTAGTTACCCCAAATGTCCCGTTCAATACACATAAAATGTATTAGTACAGAGAATCGGAATAGTAGACGACGCTATTATCTGTTCTTTGTAACCAAGGTAAGCCTATAAAAACTATGTGGTACAGTCGTACCGATAATATATACATTTCTATCTAAACTGTGAACATAAAACTTATATTCTGTAAGAACTTAAAATCTGATCTTCTGTGTGCAAGCTGTTCTCTACACACCAGATTAAATACTATACAGAATATCAGACATCCATGCATAACATTAAAGAAATAATACACAAACATTACTCATAAAGATTCTCATAAAATAAAAAATTAATTTTATTAAAATAAAATTAAATACTAAAAATTTGATTTTCAGTATACCAACCATAATAGAACTACTATAAATCTTGGTGTCTGGTTCATTATTTCTTTCCCGAACCTCGTTAATTTCTTCATTGCCTTAATTCCTGATATACTTGCTATATTTGTTTGAGAAATTAAAAAATTTTAAAAAAAGTTTTTGAAATAGTTATCATTATTTTTAAATTCCAATTCACCCCCTTCTTGGGTTGACTAGGACTAACACACTTGATGTCGATTCCTACTTCTTCCAAATCATCTAATGCCTCAAGGCGGGTTAGATCTTTCCACAGTCGTCTGATTTCTTCGTCCTCCTCATCATTACCGTTGATAGGGGAGGAACTTTCTCCTCGTGGACAATAAAGATTGAGAAATTATCGAAACCATCATCTATCAGGTCCTGAATAAGGTCGTCAAGCAACAGTACTTCTGGGCCAGACAATTGAACTATAATTGGCGTCGCTTCTATTACGAAGACTATGAGTTTTGTGGGATCAGATCCTTTCGACTCTCTTTCAATGGCATTCACATTTTGCTGGTTCATATGGTTCGGTAGAGGGTTAGTGGTAACATTTGGCTTCTGAGTGGCAGTCGATGGAGGAATCACCTTGTTATTTATCAAGTCCTGAATCTCATGCCAGAGCCTCATGCAATTATTTGTTAGGTGACCGTGCCCCTAGTGGAAGGTGCAGTACTGGGTAGGGTTAAATCTGGGTGGCAAAGGATTTGGAGATGGGGTCGACTCCAAAGGCTTTAGGAGACCCCTTTCAATTAGACAGCTCAAGAAAGATGTTAAAGGCACAGTGAGTTAGGTGATGGTTCTCTTTTGGTTTCAGGGTGGATTTTGGGTAGCTGGCTAAATAGATGGGCTAGCTTCATTTAGATTGAATTCGGCAAGTTCACTTCATAACTTCAATTCACGGCATTGGTGGCATTATTCGAATTACTAGCATACGATTTTTGAATCATTTTCTGACTTGGTTCTCCTTTCTCAATATCCCCAGACTGCAGTGCGTCTTTTATCTGTATCCCAGCATCAAAAACTTTCTCAAATGTCATCAACAGTTGTGTGATCAGATATTTACAAAACTACGACTGCAAGTTTTTCACCACCACTCTTACTTGTTCCTTCTTAGTGGGTTGATTTGTTATTTTGATTGCCTTAGCCCTCCACCGGGTCAGAAACTCAACAAAAGATTCTTTAGCCTCCTACCGGGTGGTCTCGAGTTCCTGAGTGGTGACATCGAGCTGGATGTTGTAGTTGTACTGATTGAAAATGTAGTAACAATGTCCTCTCACGTTCTTGTCTTTGTAGCATCTAAAGATAGAAACCATTTCTGCGCAACTCCTGACAAAGACCGTTGAAAAAACTAAGCTTTCAACTGATCACTGATACCCATCGGTGACAAAGTTTTCACATACATTCTTAAATGGATCCTCAGGTTTCCGGTCCCATCAAATTTTTCTATATCAGGCATTTTGAACTTCTCGAGTAGTTTAGCATCGAAAAATAAATAGAAACCCTCGACGTCTAGTATATAGTCCTCAACTCCTTGAACTTTTCTCAAAATCTTCTCCAACTTGTCGACCTTATCAGATAAGATCGACTCCATGGTGGCTAAAATTTTTGGGATCCCCGGCCAGACGGGCTGTACAACTGTCGGGTGGGCTACCTCGGGTCCTATATTATCATCCCAAATATTATCTCATGTACCATCCTCGAGGTCATTTGGAACAACTACATTAGAATCTACAACCCAGGTCTGCAAAGCTTGGATCTAAGCCTGGCACTAAGTCTGAATCCCAGCCTGATTTGTTACAGTGGTACTGACTCCTTCAATAGTCCATTGCAATTCTAGAATTGACCTCATCATATCAGCTGTAGTCAGCTCCGGGTCTGCCATCAGCAATCTCAATTGACTAATATGTCTAAGTCTTCTGCTCAGAGATCGAGTCCAAGTGCGTATAGATTCTTCTCTTCTCGGTGCTATTATCCTAGGTTTTTAAACTGAAAGGACTCACATAAATTGGAAGATTTGTTAGCCAGTCCTAATCTCAAAATAACTCACCCTCAATGATGGATCGAGAGGATGAAAACTAATCCTAATCGTGGTGCTAACAATACAAATAAAAGCATCTATAAAAAGAAAATCACATAACCTTAAAAGATTTATTGATCCTAAAAGAAGGGTTCTAAGAATCTATATGTACATGAAAAGACTGGTAGGTCTTCACTCAGTGTAGCTTCTGAATAGAGTCAATAATATACCTCTCAATGCCAGAAACGGTGCAAGGCATGGTTAAACGGTACGCAATAACTCTTTTTGTCACATCTATGGAAGTATGTTGCCAGAAAGCTTGCTAGCTTCCCCGACATAGTCCCGAGATAGTAAACTAATCGGGGTATTGGGTAGACGAAGTGGGGGTTTGAGAACTAAGCACGCAAATATACAAATGCAAATGCGAATACCAATGAGAAGTTTACAACAAGAACCATTGACATTTCAACTTTAGCCCTCTTGTAATTTTATTTGAAAAATCAGTCTCCAGCGGAGTCGCCAAAAAGAGCTGCAGATGTTTTGGGTCTCACGTGGGATTCACCGAATATCTATTGTTTTTAGAAAAATATTATTTTTCTTTTTAAAATAAAAATCTAAGATATTTGAACATTCTTTTTTTGAAAAATGGAGTCGTCAATTGATTTTTGAGAAAAATCAAGAAAACAAAAAGAAGGCTGCAGGTCATTTAAATACGTAACCATAGAAAAAGAGGGTTCAAGGGCTAAGATACGAAAATGAAAGATGTTAGGCACCCTTTTCGCCCAACCGTGAGGTTGGCATCTACTTTATCAATATTGGTTCTTGTTGTAAACGTTTTTAAAAGTAACATATACAGAACATGAGAGATTAAAGAGAGTCCAAACAAAAACAAGCAACGAAATAAAAACTTAACTATGATCCTAGGGTCATGCAACTTTATTATTATTTTTAAATATGCCACACATATTGCTTAAGCAAAGTAAAGCGAAAAACATGCGAATAAGCGATAAAACAAACAAGTAAGATTGTAAAAGTCATACAACAATGTTTTTGTACCTATCATGCTGTAAACAGGCTGTACAGAACAAACAGAAGAGAATTGAACATCATATTTAAGCTACTAATCATCCACAAATCCACGGCCATGGCAACAACTGTTGCCGCCGTGACAAAAATAGTCGCAAAACAGGCGGCTGTGACAAATAGGGTTACTGCGAAAAACATAATAAAAATATCTCACGACCATAACAACTAAATGTCGCGGTCATGGTTTTTAAGGGTACAAAAGAGTATATACATCGCATGTGGCCTACAATAGGCTTAAATAAATAGGATATGTAGAACAGAGACCATAACCTATTGGTTTTAGGCTAGATCCACACTTTTTCATCCTCTATACAAGCAATAACTCCAAACAGAATATACTTGGTATCAAATATGAATAATAGAAAGTTTGAAACACCTTTCCATGTTACTGGTCTTGCCAAAACCTCACGGACGTAGCCAACGCATATCTCGATCGTAACAAACAAAGAAGACAAAACGTGCGGCCTTCATATTTGTATGACCTCAGAATATAAGAATATGGAGGTACACATAATGGAGATCATAACCCATTTGGTCTAAGCCAGACCTGCCATCCATTACCTAATGGGAAACTAAACAGAGATACAAAAAGAAAAAAATGCTAAACAGAGCAATAAGAGGATATACAAACTTGAAATATACAAATAACAAAGAGTTTTGAAGAGCGTTTTTGCATTTTTTGCCTTAAAATAATTTTACGGCCATAACAACAGGATATGGCAGCCGTGAATATAAAGAGGCATAAATGTACGGGCTCTTATACAAAGTACATGACCGTTACTATGGGTTAAACAAAATATACGGCCGTGACATAAGAAGGTTACCGCCGTTATATTCCAATATTTTAAAGCATTAGATGTGTTTAATATGCTTGTGAGCATCGAAACAGAATATAAATAATTATGAATATACAAAATAAAGAGGTACGAATATATTGCTAATAATGAAAAACTTGAAGGAATAAATATTTGCTTTGAAATAAATGATAAACAAGTAATAAAACAATGGAAACATTATCCACGACACCCTCAGGGAAAGAAGATGAGGGTTTAAGAAGAGTTGTGAGATTTTAAGGTTATCTCGTGTGAATATCCACCTCGAATGACCCCTCAGTGGTGAGAATACGATACCTTCAAACCAGTATATATACTCCAAGAACTCCTATGAGGCAAGCAAGAACACGAACGAGGTTCGAGAAGTATAGGATGGATGGAAGAATATCGAATGGGAAAATATTTTGACATAGTTTGGGCCTCCAGGTATCTCTCTCTCTTGTTTCTGCTTGGAATCACTGCTTATTTATAGACAAGGCGAGCAACATATATCCCTTTTGGGATGCTGTCACCTGTCCAAAAAAGGGTAATAGTGACGGCCGCTACCTTTTTACTTTTGTATAGTACAGACCGCTACCTTTGTGGTGGTGAAAATGAAAATCGTGACTTTTAAAATTCACAATCTGGATTAAAAAGCAACGGTCGTGACAAAGAAAGCCACGGCTTGGTTTAGAGTTTTCAAAAAAGATTATGGCTGTAAGAGTAAGGACACAGCTTGTTCTAGGATTTTCAAAAAGGTGGCGATTATGTGGATGGGAATGTCACGACCTGAAGGTGTTTTTAGGGTTTTTGAATTTTGAGTCATATTCGTGATTTTGTTTGCTTGGGAGTATCTTTGAGCATGATTCTTATACTTTCGTCATTGGGGCGCATTCGAGATGAATACCTAAGATTCGCCTTGGTTAGATTGGGTGGGGTGTATACACAAAACATATCATAAATGAGGCTTCCTACTGCTGAAGAATAAGATAGATTAAGCCATTTAGGTTCTTTTGAGCCCAAATGTGAAATGGGTTAAGCCCAATGCTATTTTAATAATGTTAAATGAGAAAGTCCACGTTTAAACCCAATAATTAGTTCAAAGAACAAGTTTAATTTCAATGTAAATTTAAAAGCTCATGCTAAGCTTAAAACCATTAATCTCAAATATTAAGGTTAAAAATATTAATTCCAAAGATTAAGCCTAATAAAACCACATTAAGGCTTTTGTTAAAATTTCAAATAAAACAAATTTGATAAATATCTTTGAAGATAATTTTTTTAAAAAAAGAAAAAACAAAATCATGGCTGGCCAAACCAAGGGAATAGTCCCTTGTTTGTTTCCTTGTTTGCTTACTAACCAATATCCCTTCTCTTGTTCTTATATGCCAAGTTCAATTCACCTATAAGACAAACACCTCCTATAAATACCCAAAATCAGCCCTCTCCCCCTCCATTTAACACTCTCGGCCATCCAAGAAAAGAAGAAGAAAATAGGAAGAAGGAAAAGAAAGGAAGAAAAATCCATACAACAAAGCAAAGTCCAATTTTTTTGTATCAAGATCCAAAAAGAGGTAAGAAATATCTCTAATCATTCAATTATTAACTTAAGAACAATCTTTCATCTCGTATTCCTAATGATCCATGTTTAAGAAATTAACTTTTTCCATGAAACATTGAATAAAGTAGTAATTAGGTCAATAACATATTCAGCTCTAGGTTTTTCAACTAGGAGGCCAAAATTTAAAGAATTTTAGTTAATTCTCAAAAATTCCCCTTGACATGATTTTTTATTTCAGAGTTATATATGGATGTTAGATTTCTAATAAAAATTATTTGAAGCAACTTGGTTGGATGGTTTGTTAGAAAATAGATTTTCCCTTAAAACGTGTTTTTTCTGTCACAGTCTGTTATAGTGGTTAAAACTTTATCTTAGAGAATTCTTTTGGAAATGTTTTCTTCAGAAAAGATGTTTCTAAGATGTTATTTTATGTTCTTGAAAACATTGAGAACTTTTGAATATCAATTGATAGGTCAAAACAAATTTTAAAATGGATGTACAAAATCTTTTTCTATATGGACAAACCCGACCTAGTTTCTTACAGAGGTTAAAACTCTTATTTTTAATGAGATCTGGAAAAGCATCCTTTATGAGAAAGTTAGAGGACAAATTGAACTAGCTACTATCAAAATTTCATGACTTTTAAAGCTGTTTGCTATTTCAAAAAAAATAATCGTAACTGCCATGAAATATGGACAATGTGTGTTGAGAGTGAAATTGAGTTATAATCACGAGTCTTGGATCCCTAGACTTCATAAATAAGCCTTTTTTTATCGTAATTGCAGCTATTCTACGTGTTGTTCTTCCTCGTTCTTCGTTCTTTCAAAACAAAACCATGAATATCGAGCTTATGCCTATTTCGAGTTCACAATCAACTATAAAAGAAGAAGATTACACGATTCATATGTTTATGAAGAGTTCACATTTAACTATCATGACCAAACTTTTGTGAAAAAACAAATAATCAAATAATAATCATTAAAAATCATACAATCAAATATGCAAAATTAATGACCAATAATGTCATTATTAGATCACTTGCAAAATAAAGTTAACACAATTCAAATTTACCTAAACTCATGATTTAATCATATACATAATCAAAGATGGCTTTGATACCAATAGTTGGGGCTAAAAATCAAGATTCTTAGATTTTGTACATGATTTAAGTAAAAAAATAATCCAAACAGGCAAGTGCTGAAACAAGCTCCAGATTAAATTTTTTTAATATCAAACAATCAAAAATAAAATCCAGTATAACTCCAAAAGTTAGTTTAAAATTATACATAAAAATGGTAAAATAACTAAAATGCCTCTAGTACACCAAAAAATTATAAAAATCTAAAGTTTGACATATGGACACCCTAAATTAAAGATTTAAATACAATTCAGTAGCCAAAGACAAAATAACAACAAAAAATGACAAAGATGCCCCTTGTTGGCTGGCTACTTAAGAGTTTGTGCCCAAAAAATTACTTTTTGTATTTTTAAGCTCAAAATAAGAAAAGGATGTACAAATCAAACATTATTATGATCCAAAATTATTCAAATAAGTAGTGTACATATTAATATAATATAATTGGTTAACAAAAGTAAATAAATCATTATTGAAATTTTTACACACCTAAATAAGTCAAAAAATCATATCTTGTCAAACTAGCTTAATTTGACTTAAAAACCTACACCTAATTAATCAATTACTATCAAAATTATAATAATTCATGAAAATACTAAACTAATCATAAACTTACTGAAATAATATATTTTGATAGGTAGGAATATTAAAAAGATACAACGAATTAATTTTTAAGGCATTTTCTTGTACAATATGGTACTAATGCCTCATTTAAACTCAAAATTAATGCAAAATTAGATTTTTTGTATGCCCAAACAGTCCCAGTCGACTTCCCCACGTACAAATTCTGAAATGAAATTTCTTAATTAGAGCAACAAATAGCATGCAACCAATAGAAATGAGAAAATTTTAAATTAAAACTTAAAGCTCATAATTGTCTCCACTACTTACTTTTCCTATAAAATCCAAGACCAAACGCCCTTTTCGCCCTTCAAGTGGTTCGGCCATAGAGAGAGAGTGAGAAACCAGAATATTTAGAGCTCCAAGTATTCTTCCAAGTTTGGGAGAAAAAAAAAGGAAGAAGAAGGAGAAAAAGGAGCCTAGAAAGAGTTAGGAGGACTCTAAAGCCAAGTCTTAGCCATCCTTTACTCTTAGGTCTTGAAACAAGCAAGTAAAATCTCTAAACTTTCTACTCAAACTCATACTAAATCTTCCTCAACTCATCTTTTAAAACACAACAAAGATCAAGAACCGAAAAATGAATCAAAAAGTGTTATAGTGAGAAAATAGGGACTATTCATGCTTTTTATATTATGAGATGTGTTTTCATATTGATGTTCTTGAGTTTTGTAGCTTCTATGAGTTCTGAAACATTGATATTTAAGTATATAACACATGCATGCAAAGAAAATGGATCAAATATTGACATACTAGGTGCTAGGTGGCTAGAACATAAGTAGGGCTAAGATTTGAACTTTTTGAGCTCTCTGCCCCAATTTTTGAAAAATCATGACTAAATATAGAAACATGATCTGAGTGTATTCTTTGTGTTAAGCTTATAAGTTATCTTTTATACAAAATTTGTTTGAATTAATTTAAGTGAGTAGAACTCGAGATATAGCCTTTTTACCAAAATATGTCAATTTCAGATCAGCACGTATTGCAGACACAAAAATTCTATTTTCAAGCGTGATTTAAGCTTACGCGAAAACATAAAAGTTGTAGCCAACATATATATCTAGCTACGCACAAAAACTGAGCCTAGGATATTGAGTTTTGTAAGGTCTAATCACCTCTGAAATCCACTATTGTGGTTTAGTGAATAACAAAACCCTTTGTCACGCATTTTTTAGCAACCCAAAACTCTTCTTTTTAGTGACCTTTTTCAAACATGATTTTCAAGAAAAGTGTAGGTAATATATTAATCTAGTTTTTGTCCAAAAATTAGATTCAACAACTGTCACGCACCGAACCCTCGAGACTCGTGAACTAAACCCAAACTGAGTCGTATAAGAAATTACCCATCTAGACATTCGTTTCACTAACGAGTTGAACTCAAAATGTATTTGAAAGAAATAAAGGTTTTCAACAAGTAACCATATCCTCATGCGTATAAAATTACAATAACATACTTTGAGTTTCCAAGTGTCCATTACAACAACAATATTATTACATTAGTCCATTTTTGCTTATGTACAAACATGATATAGAACACGAAAGGGACACTAAAACTTTCTTCAAGTCTTTCTCAAAATGCATTCCTTGCCCTGGTACCGCCCCTGGTCCTCCAGTCCTGAAATTTTTTGGTAAACATACGTGAGCCGAACCTCGTAGAATATAAATTAACTCAGATGTAACGCATGATTTGTGAGGTGTAATGGGTGCCGCCGAAGTAAAAGAAATTTTTTTACCAATTCATTATTTCTTCACACGCACACACCCACACAGGCCGATTTGTTCTCATTTGTCCTTCCATAGTATCCATATTGTCATTTCATTATCTGATTTTTCACAAAAATCGTGTCACACTTTCATTGTCCGATTTATCACAAAATCGCATCACAATTAATTTATCACAGTTAATGAATCGATGTCGAGTGCAGTTTATAGAAATCCTTTCCTATTATCCCAATAGGTTATGCGAAGCCATTGGGTAATAGGTAACTCTATAACTCACCACGATACAACACCACATTTTGGGGGCTAACCCGTGGGCATCTGGTCCCCATTTTGTGTAAGTTTTCGGTCTTTCACTATGGACCCGCCAGGCCAACTTAATCCACATTAATTCATACGGTTCATTATTTGTTCATTTTTCACAAAAATTCGGGAGTCCAACCCACAACTGGTTCCTCTCCCCAAATATTTTCTCATAGTATCTCTTTTCAATTACATTTCAGTTTCCCACTTCATTTCCAATCAATTCTTATTTTAGCATTTTATCGTTTCTTTCAATTCAAATGTCATCATAAATTTCAACACATAATTTCTCATAAATCACATTCCATTTATCAACTTCATAAAATGCCAACGCGTAATTTAACTCACACATGACCATGTCATTTGAAACAAACGGAATGCACCCATCATATTCATATACATGTATATACAACTTAAAATTCATGTTTCTTTTCTAAAACTCAAAATCTTAATGACAACCATATCACGACATAGCCATAATTATCCATAATCGTTCTCATTCTTAAAATCTCAATTACATGTCAAAAAACTCATTTTTGTTGCAAATACCTCCAATCGGTATGATACTAGCATCCCAACCGTAGTAAAGTAGGTATATTCATAGCCAAGGGATAGGAAATTTGATGAAAAGGTTCAATATTAATGAAAATATACTTTTTCAAAGTGTTTGGCCAAAATTGGGTGAAAAATAGTTAAGAAAATTTGACATACCCTCACTATTTTAATCATAACTTTTTCTACAAAAAGAACTTTCTTGTGAGAGTAGTCTTGTTGAAAAGGGGACTTCCGGAGCTTCGATTTGAGTACAAAAATGACCTCATTCGGAGTGCGAATGAGAGAGATATGATAAAAAAATTTGGCCCTGCGCAGTCAGTCCGCTCGAGCGGACGTTGGGCGCTCGATCGCCCAACTCTCTACCAGTTGAGCGCTCGAGCGAACAGGGCTCTGCTCAAGCGCACTGTCACCCGAGAAAATCCCAGATTTGCCCTGTTTTGAGTTTCTAACTTCAAAACCCTTAACCCTTCATCAATCAAGTCTCAAATCTCAATTTCTACCATAAAAACACTGGATTCAAACTTCATAATCTCTTTTTATGCAATGATTTCTCAAAATCATGGTTAAACCTTTCTTAAAAACCCTATTTCCATCAAACCCAATGCAATACACCCACAAATCTATCAATCTATTTCTCAAACATAAAATCAACTATATTTTTATGTATATTAACAAAATATCAACTCAAATCTTAACACACATATGATAAAATCTAGATCCTACCTCGGATTTACCCAAAAGCTTGATATTTCTCCAATTTCTCCCTCCTAGGGTTTGAGTGTGGAGTGATCTTGGGTGTTCTTACCTCCTTGATGCTCCATCTCCCATTTTCTTGCTCTAAAACTTGATTTCCATCCTCGGTGGCTCTCAATCTAGCTTCAATCCTTCGATTTCCTTGATGGAGGGTTAGGTTTTCACATAAAATTTGGGTTTCTCTCACTAGGACTTAGAGAAGATGAAGAAGGAGAGAGAAGAAGAAGAGATGAGAATGCCCTCCCTCTCTCCCACGTGAGTAATATATATATATATATATCCCCCAAATATCTCCAATGTTCGAGAATAATTCAAATATTTTTCGATAGTCCGCTCGAGCGAACCCCCACAGCTTGAGCAGTGACCCCTGAAGCTGAATCCTGCAAACTTCCTTAAAATTCAACCCAAACCTCCAATTTTGCTCACATTTAAATATTTCGAATTATCCATTAACAAAACCATAACAACACCATCCATCACCCTGTATCTCAATTTTACTTTCACATATTAGTAATTCAACCTTTAATGAACAAAAATTTTATAACCCTCATGCCTAAATTTATTTTGTTTTCTTCTCTTAACGAAAATATGAAAAATAAAATAAACATGTACTGGGTCTCTACAACAACCCTTGGATGATTCCCCAAACCATTTCTAAACTCTCTATTAAAAATTAATTTTGCTGTGTGTTTGATGACTACCTGAACACATTTTATAAAATGGCTTATTTCTCTAACGTTTTTCAAATAACTACCTTGAGAACTATTCGTGAGACTTGTAGGGAACATATTGAGCTAAAACATATTCAAAAATTAACCCAGTAAGACTTGTTTTGATACCCCAAAATCGAAATCAACTGAGACCCTTTTTTTGTAAATTTTCTGTATAAGTGCTAAACTGTTTTTACTTGTGGGAATTTAATCACCTATTTGATTTAGGAATTGGCCTTAATGTTCAAGATAAAAGTTGTAGAAAATATTGTTATCTAAAAGGTGACCATAAATCTGAACCTAACTCCAAGTTTAAGTACCTCAAAACACTGCTGTCCTTTTTAAATTGATACTTAAAAGTTGGCCATTGAGTTATTAAGTGGTTGATTGAGCATGCCATTGTTGTGAGACTTGAATTATATGTTTATATTGATCTAAATTGGGTGAATAATGATTTAGAGTGATTATATAATGATTAGTAACCATGCCATGAAATTGAAACTGTGTTAAGAATTGTATCCTATGCTTTATATAGTTGTTCCTAGTACTTTAAAGACTTGTACCTTGTGTTATACCATGCTTAGTCTAATGCCATGCTATAAGTAGTTGTACTTTGAGATGCATATTTTACCACCATGGGAATTATCATAATTACATCATGGCATATTGGAATCCATTTTGTATATACTATTGTGGGTTGGGATATGTTGGGGTTCTCTTATTCAGTTCTAAGTCTAGAGTGTCCTCGGTTGCCAGTTTCATAAATGTTTTGAGGTGTATTCCCTATTTACACCCTGGGTGCGTCCCTTGTATATGGAAATGGTTTATCATGGAATTTGATTAGGCACCATGGGTTCATCGCTAGTATTCTAATTTTGGTAGCTTAAACATTGGGTTGACACCACATGAGCATCCCAAATCTTAAGGTGAGGTTATTTGATTTTGCGTATTGGTTGATATTATTTTGCGGGCCGAAGGATAAGGATGATAATGGCTCGCCCCCACGCTGTTGCCATTGAGTAAAACAACTATGGCATGAGGTCAGGTGATGCATTTACACTTCGTAACGAGACCCAAGGATTGGTCTAGTGATCAATTGCCCATTAAGTCTACTCTTGTAGTTCCCGACATGAAATTTATGTTATGTTTCTGGGTGTATGTCAGGTTGGGCATTTAAATTGCATTACACTATCATTTCTTGTATAATTAGTTACTCTTGCACTTACCTGCTTACCATGTTGAATAATTCAAATTTTTCTGTCTCCTTGACTTTCATATGTTTTAAGTAGTGAATGAAATGTGTTGTGGTAAATTTTGTGTCATGAGATTGGTTAGAAAGTTTAGAGTGTTTTCTTTTGGGTCTTGCCTCATGGCATTCGTGCCACAGGTGAGGAAGAGGTAGTTTTTGAAGAAGAGATTCCCGAAGAAGAAGGATACGACTACCAGGGTGAGTTCCCAAAACAGGCGAATCCCGACGAAGCTAGCTGAGGAATCAAGTCTTCTTTTTGTTCTTTTTGGTTTAGTTTCCTGGCGCTTATTGTAATTTTATAAATTTCTTGTGAAACTATAAACGCTTATGTATTTTGTCAGCTCAGAACTCTTAATAATGTAATACTTATAATGCGTATCTATGAGTGAATGACTAGAATATTCCTTTTATCTATATTATGTATGTCCCGACGTGCTTGGAAGATGAGGCGTCATAGATACCCTCCTATTAAATTAGATTACTGACAATTATTGTGACGTCCTGTCCTCCGGACACGTCGGGACATACATGAATATAACTATAGGGATATACTAGCCATACATTCATATTTACATACGTTAGTTGTTACATCATAAACGAGTTTTGAACCATTCAAAATTACATAACTATTACTATTTCACCAAGAAATTTCAAAAATTTCGCTAAGCACGGAAAAAACTGAATATAAGAACAAAAGCAAAGATCTTGACTCTTCATAATGCATTAGCAGGATCCATATGCTCTTGAAACTCACCTTGTTCTTACAACTCTTCTTCTCCATCGAGGATGACTTCCTCCAAGAACTCCTTCTCACTTGTGGCACGAATGCCATGTGCCAAGGCCTAGAAGCAAAATACTCTAACCTTCGAACTAATCTCACAGTACAAAATTCACCACAACACATACCATATAACACCCAGCACAGTTTATAGTCAAGGAGACAAAAAAGTTTATAATAGGATAGCAGATAAGTCAATAAACATGTGCATATAAGATACCGTGTATGTAATGCAGATACCCAACCCAACATGCACCCAGATTATAACAGGGATTCCGCGCCGAGAATTACCAGAGTAAACTTTCACAGGTATTTGATCACCAAAGCCATCATCACACCTCGTTGCGAATAGTAACCGCATCGCCGAGAATCATGCCACAGCTATTTTACTCAATGGCAACGACGTGGGGTCTGCGCCATACTCTAGGCCAACAATATTCAATAAACCATTTCAAATATCAAGGATGCACCCAGGGTGTATAAACCAAATCTGTAACACCGGGGACGCACCCAGGGTGAGCAAGGAAAATTCATCCCAAGCGGTTTGTCCTACCTTAAGACTCGTGATGCCTTCGTCGGTGTCAATCCAAAAGTCCAAGCTATCGAAATCAGAATGCTAGCGACGACCCCATGGTGCCCAACAATATCCGTAAGCCCTTTCAAACACCGGGGATGCACCCAGGGTGTATAAACCAAATTTGTAACACCGAGGATGCACCCAAGGTGTACAAAGGGAATACATCCCAAAATATTTTCAAAAAAATGGCAACAAGGGACGCCCTAGACTTAGAATCAAGAAAGACAATCTCAATACTGCCCATCCCAACAACGGTTTGCACAGATGGACTCCAATATGCCAGGATGCAATTGACAATGCTCATAATGTGTACCATCTGTAATGACTCAGTACAGACCCTAGTTGTAACAATCTGGTTGATAACGACTCATATAAAGATCTAGCCCAAACCCTAAGTGTTAGTGACGTATAGTCCACAAGACTATAGAACACAGAAGAAGTACAGAATCCTAACTCGAATTGAAAACCCTAAGTTCGGCCCGAAAACTCCAACAAGATCCAAAACTCAGGTAACAAAACCTTAACACCCAGAGAGTCTCCCAATTTTCTAAATGAAGTAAATATCATGAAATAATGAGTTAAAAATTAAAAATCCTCATAAGTAGGATAAAATGATCATTTTACCCATAGTACAGCAAAAAGTCTTAAAAATTTAAATTTTGATACATGGATACCATAAATTAAGGATTTAAGTACAATTAAGTAGCCAAGAAAAAAATAACACTAAAAATAACAAAAATACCCCTTAGTGGCCGACCACCTTGAGAAGAGTGCCAAAAAGTAGCTTTTTGCTTTCTTTTTAGCTTAAAATGATGAGAAAGGTATTAAAATAAGCATTATGATCATCCAATACTTGTTGAACAAGTAATATGTATAATAATATAGTGTTATAGGTCAATAAAAGCAAATAAATTATTATTGAAGTTCATACAGAACAAAATAAGTCAAAAAGTCATATTACCAAAATAACTTAATTTGACTTAAAAGATTACATCTATTTAATCAATTGTTATGAAAACTATGATAATATATGAAAATACTATGTTTATCATAAACATGCTTAAATAATAGGTCTTAGTAAGAAAAGACACCCCAAAAATACATCAAATTAACTTTTAATGCATTTTCTTGCACAAAAGGGCACGCAAATGAATGCAAAACCTCTTGATTGATGTGGGATCAGGTTTTTGTTCCCCAAACAACCTCCTAGCTGTATTTATCTTCCCCATATCTGATTTTCAACTCTCAAAAGTTGCACCCATTTAATTCAACTAAAATCTCATTAATTAAAAAGAAAAAAAAAGTCTTTCCATGGTACTTCTTGTTCCCTCCATGTCCCCTAGCCTTTGCCTACATAAACCAAGCCAAATACCCTCTTCTTCCCTTCATAATTTCGTGCACGAGAGGTGAGGGACCAGACCTTCATAGTTCTTGAAGTGTTCTATAAGTTTGAGGGAGAAAAAGAAGGAGAAAGAAGG
>JAUMHN010162468.1:0-22438 GCA_032360265.1 Heliamphora ciliata
GGGACATTTGGGGTAATTAATTTAGTACTGACTACTGACTATATAAATTAATTCACACCCCAAAGTTATTATGAATATTGCTTATCCTCTTAATCTTGAAATAAGTAGTGATATGCATATATTTAATATCCATTGTTTTGATTCATTAGATGGTACAATCTTATATGGTTCTATATTCCCAATGAGTTAGATAGCGATATTATTTATATGGCAAATATTAATTATTGACGGAATCCACATCCCGAAAGATCGAAATTGATGATACCCCCTTAAAGATGCTTATAAGTTTTGACCGGACCAAACCCTGCAGGTGAATTTGATTATCCGGCGGTCAAATACGTTAAGCGGAAGGATTTAAGAAATATCAAGATGCCGAATAAATTAAATTGTCAGTAATTAAATTTAATTGGAGGGTATCGGGAATCTTAACGTGGGGAGAAATGGTAAGCATTTAATAACAGGAGCTCAATGCTAGAAGGTCTTGAGATTATGGGTCAGAGTGCAATTATAGTTCTTTAGTGGTGTGAACTGTAATTCAGTATTTTATGAAAATTATTGAAACCGCAACTGGTTTTTCATAATTGCAGATACTGCTATACGTCTTTCTTTAATTACAAAAATCGCTGGCAGGTGTTTGTGTTCCACTGGAAGTCTTACTTATAATTACTTCCCAGGTCCCTGCTATAGCCCTATATATACGCGGGTAGGCTGAACCAGTTTGAGATGGATAGAGATTGATAGCTCATATATCATTATCATTGAGATATTATTTTTATCTTTAAAAGACTTAAATATATCAGGGTTCTATCGGTACAAGTTCTCGGAGGATCGTAGCCCACATTACGTTCGAGGATCGCGTAAGGGAATACAGTAGAAGATCTGACTGGAGCTTTAATTCGGAATGAAGTCGTAGTTGAAGATTAGATCGACAAGAGGTATGCATCTAAATTAACTTTGGTTGCACGGGTTTATTTTTGATCATTCGACGTCAAAATTTTTATCTGGAGCACGTTTCGGCATTTGCCCATCCAGTTAATTTTTTACACAAAATCGATTTACAAAATTAATGATCGTGGTAGTATTGCCTCCAACAACACGTTGCTTGCCTTAGTTATAATGGTTGGTTGGCTGTGTTTGAGCTCGCTCCCACCATATGATTGCATATCCTGCTTTACAGCTTTACATAGTCTGTTTCTATTAGGCTTCGGCTCACGGTGTGAGATTTTTGCTGTAAAACCATTTTCAGGTTAGGAGATTGATGATGAGGAGTTGACCTAGTGGTGCCCGTGATGGCGAAAGATTTTGTTAATCTTCTTTTTGTATGCCTACTGAAGGCGTGTTTTGTATGCCTCAGGGCGATATATTTATGCTTGTTGAATATGGATATCTTCTATCTATGAGAGATGCATGTTGGGTATTTTTTTGATTTCAATAGGTGGATTTGTAGTATGAAAATCTATTTTTCATAAAAACTGGTGTTTGGTGGATTTTTACGTGACCCCGGATTTTGGGGCATGACAACTTGGTGTTAGAGCTCTGAGTTCGAATACCTAAGAGCCATGAAAAAAGGGTTTATCACATGGTGAGTTTGATTGAGTATACTTTCTTGCATGTGTTTAGATATGTCTATAACATGCTGATAGACTTTTTAGCATGGTCGTTGTGTATATGTGGGTATGGAGGTTGAATCTTAGAATTATTTAGTCTTGCCTTAGAGCGTTTGGACAAACATATTTGGACACCAAGTTAGAAATGCGTTTGGCCAACATGTTTTCTAGCAAGGAATCCGAATACGTTATCCAAATTGACGCGTTCGTCTTGTTGGTTCTCCTCGGTATGTGAGACGTGCTTATATAACTTTAAGTGGCTACGTGTTAGCATGCCTATGTGCGTTATGTGTTTATGTTACGTAGTAACATGTTGTAGGGAGGCTTATCTTGTTATACTGCTTCCTATAAAACTATGTCCACGCGGGGAGTGCGGGGACGGGGTCGTGGCCGAGGTCGTGCTTATGCTCAGATTCCGAGAAGGAAACGTTCATGCCCCACAGGAACAAGTGGGCGGTGCTGACGTTGTCCAGGAGATGCTTGCCACTATGAGAGCTATGGCTAAGGCTACTAGGGCTAAAGTAAGGGTTCTAGAGCCAAGGTCTTCTGTGGCCATGAGGGAGTTCCAGCGGTTGGATCCTCCAAACTTTTCGGGGGAGTCAGACCCCAAAGTTACTACTAAGTGGTTGGAAGTGACCACAATGACCTTCGATATGCTGGATATTGAGGAGGATGCCTTACGCGTAAAGTTGGCGGCGTTCCAACTACGGGAAGATGCTTGAGAATGGTGAAAGTTCGCCAAAACCACAGTGGATGACACGTGGGCCACTTTTATAAGAGTCTTCTTAGAGAAGTACTTTTCGAGATCTTTGAGGGATACTTACAAAGAGGAGTTCCTCTCCCTTGTTCAGGGAAATATTTTTGTGGTCTAGTATGAGGCCAAGTTCGCGAATCTGTCGCGGTTCGCAGTTGAGATGGTATCTACAGAGGAGTTGTGTGTGAGGAGGTTTAAGAGGGGCCTTCAACCTACCATCAAGGATAGGGTTACAGCTCTGGGTTTGGAGGTGTACATCGCGCTAGTGGAAGCTGGCACCTGAGTAGAGAACTCGTTGGTAGAGAGCCGCAGAATGAGATAGAGCAAGGGGCAGTAGAGTGATGGGGGTATACAGTTTCAGGGGCACAGGAACAAGCGCCGGAGGTCGTCTGGACCTAGTTCTCATTTTGTTAGGTCATATCAGCCATAGTCGTCTGCACCTACACCTTCAGTGGCCTCGACAGGAAGGCCAAAACAGAAGGGACTGATTTGTTATCGATGTGGACAGCCGAAGCATCGTTCAGTTGAGTGCTCGCATAAGGGCCAGGTACAGAGTTCAGCACCTGTCCAGTCACAAGGGAGAGACCCACCAGTGTGTTGTGAGTGTGGTCAGTCTGGGCACATCCGTAGATACTGTCCCTGGGTAGGGAGCGTGTAGAGTGCTACGGGAGCGTCGGTTGCTCCATCTACTTAGAAATGATAGGCTCCACAGCAACCTAGGGCTCAGATGTTTAGGTTTGTGGTAGGAGGTGGCTCAGCACAGTCTATGAGGCAGTCATCGACTAAGGGTTATGGTGGCCAGACCAGACCACCACAGGCCAGAGCTTATGTTCTTGCTGATCCTTGTGCTTCTAAGGCACCAATTGCATCCAATGCTATAGCTACTCTAGCCATGATCAGATGTACTCTTCTAGTTTTTAGATCATGGGCCAGTGTTCTCATCGACACGGTAGCATCATACTCCTTTATTTCCTCTGCATTGGGGTTATAGGCAGACTCGTTGGGAAGTGCATTAAGCGTAGAGACCTCAGTAAGTGGGAATGTGGTGTTGAGTAGAGTTTGCAGATCCTGTGAGTTAGGAGTCATCGGTCGTTGTTTAGAGTTTGATTTTTTTATTCTAGACATGACCACATTTGATGTCATCCTAGGGATGGACTGGCTGACTACCTACCGTGCCTTTATAGATTGTCAGCGCCGGAGAGTTTCGATCTGTATGCCGAAGGGTGACTATTTCTACTTTGTGGGTGATCGGGATGAGGGCTTGGTGTCTATGCTCAGTGCGGCTCGGGTTCGAGGGAACTTCGGTTTCCTCTTTTCTACTCTCAGGTTGGATGAGCTGGGTGAGGTTCGAGGGAAGCTACCCCCTGTGGTTTGTGATTACCCAGATGTCGTTCCTAATGATTTGTTCGAGTTACCGCTGAGCTGAGATGTGGAGTTCTCTATTGATCTTATTCCAGGAGCAGCTCCCATCTCTATGCCATCGTATCACTTTGCACCGGCTGAGTTGCGAGAACTTAAGGTGCAGTTGCAGGAGTTGCTAGACCAGGGGTTTGTGCGGCCAAGTACGTCGCCATGGGGAGCTCCAGCTCTTTTTGCAAAGAAGAAGCATGGGTCTTTGAGATTGTGTATAGACTACAAAAAGCTGAACCAGGTAATCGTGAAAAATAAGTATCCTATGCCTAGGATTGACGACCTGTTTGATCAGCTGAAGGGATCGCGTTGCTTTTTGGAGATTGACTTGAGGTTAGGGTATCACCAGCTGAGGATTAGGGACGAGGACATAGCGAAGACCGCCTTTCGGACTCGTTATGGCCACTAGCATTTTCTGGTCATGCCGTTCGGTTTGACGAATGTCCCTGCGACATTTATGGGTTTGATAAACTGTATCTTCCACCCTTATCTGGACAGTTTTATGGTGGTATTCGTAGACGACATTTTGATCTATTCACCCATGAGAGAGATGCACGAGGAATATTTGCATGTTGTCTGGAAGCTTTTGAGAGTACATCGCTTGTATGTGAAGTTCGAGAAGTGCGAGTTCTAGATGCCAGAGATGAGGTTCCTTGGACACGTGGTGTCGAAAGATGGGGTATTAGTGGACTCGTCGAAGACTAATGCCGTGATGGATTGGCAGCGACCAAAAAATGTCTTTTGAGATTCGCAGTTTTCTGGGTTTGGTAGGTTATTATCAGCGGTTCGTCAGGAACTTCTCTAGGTTAGCAGCACCTATGACGCGTCTAATGCGAAAGGGAGTTATGTTCGTATGGAGCGAGTCCTGTGAGTCAGCTTTCCAGGAGCTGAAGAGAAGATTGACCAGTGCGCCAGCGTTGATTATTCCAAAGCGAGATCTGGGATATATAGTGTATTGCGATGCGTCACACAACGGTTTGGCCTGTGTATTGATGTAGGAAGGTAAGGTTGTAGCCTACGGCTCACGACAGTTGAAGACACATGATAAGAACTACCCGACGCACGATTTGGAGTTGGCAGCTGTGGTTTTCGCTTTGAAGACATGGTAGCATTATCTATATGATGAACACTTTGAGGCTTTCTCTAATCACAAGAGTTTGAAATACTTGTTTTCGCAGAAGGACCTGGATCTTCGCCAACGACGATGGATGGAGTTGTTGGGAGACTACGACTTTGAATTGCAGTACCACCCGGGGAAGGCAAATGTCGTAGCCGATGCACTTAGTAGAAGATCTCATGGCTCGTTAACATCTGTGGCTATACGAGAGTGGGACATGCTTGTAGACGTTGGGGAGTTTGACTGGTGTTTTCGGGAGACAAGAAGGGGTGCGGCTTTATATTCAGTAGCTTCACAGCTTGCATTGGTTACACGCGTGTTAGAGGCTCAGCGAACCGATCAGGAGGCTCAGATGATACGGGATCGCATTGTCAGTGGGAAGGACACAGCAGCATGAGTGGTGGGTTCAGATTAGAGTCTGAGGTTGATAGGGCGATTGTTTGTGCCAGAGTCGTGCCGAGCTGAGGTGCTATATGAGTTTCATCATTCACGTCTTGCAGTGCACCCAGGAGGCACGAAGATGTCTCGCGATCTGCACCGTCAGTTCTAGTGGACAAGAATGAAGAGAGATGTGACTCGATCCATTTTTCGGTGCCTTACTTGTCAGCAAGTAAAGGTAGAACACCAGAGACTGACATGATTATTACAGTCATTGCCTATATCTAAGTGGAAGTGGGAGAATGTCACGATGAATTTTGTATCAGGACTTCCTTGTTCGCCGAAGGGACATGATGCGGTTTGTGTTGTGGTTGATAGGCTGATGAAGTCAGTACATTTTATCTCCATTCGAGTGAGGGATTCGGTGGATAGATTGGGTAGGTTGTATATTTGGTAGATAATCTGACTACACAGAGTACCTGTGATTATTGTCTCTGATCGGGACCCGGGCTTTACATCGCGCTTTTGGCAGAGTCTTCAGATGTCTTTGGGGACTAGCTTGACCTTCAGCACAGCTTTTCACCCATAGACCGATAGTCAGTTTGAGAGGACCTTCCAGATTTTAGAGGATATGTTGAGAGCCTGTGTGCTTGATTTTTGGGTTCTTGAGAGGACCATCTATCATTGGCAGAGTTTGCATACAACAACAGCTATCAGTCCAGTATTGGGATGGCACCGTATGAGGCTTTATATGGTAGACCGTGTAGATCGCCTGTGTGTTGGACAGAGGTGGGAGAGATCGCCATTTTGGGACCCGACCTAGTACGGGAGACAACCGAGAAGATTACAGTGATTCGTTAGCGTCTGTTGACAACTCAGAGCCGCCAGAAGAGTTATGCAGATCAGAGGATAAGACCTTCGGAGTTCGTAGTGGGGGATCACGTATTTCTGAAGGTTTCACCACGGAGAGGGCTAACGAGGTTTGGCCATAGCGGGAAGCTATCACCGTGCTTTATTGGATCATTTGAGATCCTAGAAAGGATTAGGGTGGTGGCATACCGTCTGGCCTTGCCACCTCAGTTGGCATCTGTGTGTGACGTGTTTCACGTTTTCATGCTTCAAAAATTTGAGCCAAATCCGTCACATGTTCTGGATTGGGCTGAGTTGTGGGTTGATAAGGATATGACGTATGAGGAACGTTTCGTGAGGATCCTAGATACGAAGGAACAAATGCTATGGGAGAGAACGATTGCTTATGTCAAAGTTCAGTGGCTTCATCACGGGGTTGAGGAAGCGACTTGGGAGCTCGAGTCTAGGGTTCGTGCGAGATACCCGGAATTGTTTACTGCGTGACCTTGTAGTGAATTTTGGGGACGAAATTCATTAAGGGGGGTAGAGTTGTAGGACTCTGTACCATTTTATTTTTGATATATATGCATATTCGGTGTTTTTCAACATGTTTAGGCATTTTCGCTTTAATATGCTTATTTGCGTTTTGATGCATGTTTTGGTTTAAATAAGCATATGGGGTTGGTCCCGAGGGCTGCCGGGAGTTACAGTGTGAATTTTAAAAATTCAAAAAAAAAAGATATTTTGGAGGCCTATAAATATCAGGAGTTAGATATTTTTAAAACTTAACTCCTAAGTTTCCTCTAGTTTTTTCTCTACCTTCTCTCTAACTTCTTTGGGGCTCGGAGCTTGATTTTTGACGATCCAACAGTCGATCCTTATTGTTGGCACGTGGTCTACGCATCCATTTGGACGAAATTTTATTTCGACCAAGCTCAATTTTGCACGTGGATTGAGGCATCGAGTTTTGACTCATTGAAGTAGGATTCTAGACTGTATAACTGTCAAAGGGTTCTATATGTAATCTTGTGCTATTTCACCATTTTAAAATGCATGAAAAAGGTGATTTATGTTTTGATAAATAGGGTTTTTAAGTTTAAATCATTTTTCGTCGTTTTTGGTGGATGGAAATGTGGCTTTAGAGTTTCCTTTCAATGTTTTGGTGTAAAGCTTGGGTGTGTAGATGTCTGAGGGTGTTTGGAGATTTGATTTGAGGTTTGGAAGAAAAATCATAGCTCAAAAACATTTTCTGGGTAAGATCAGTTGACTGAAGCTATGAGTTCAGTCGACTAGATCATCATTTGGTGAGTTCAATCAACTGGACCTAGGAGGTCAGTCGACTGAAATTCCTTCTGTTGGGGTTCCCTTTTTCCAGAGAGTTTTTCAGTCGACTGGGGGCTTGGGCCAGTCGATTGAGGTCCTGTATGGACTGTTGGTGTTGTTTTAGTGGTTGGGTGGTTGGGTTTTAGCCTTCCTCATTTTCATCGAATGGTTTTAAAGTGATGAATTAATGTAATCTCATGTTTCGGAGGTTGGCTTTAGGAGGGATGGTTTGAAAATGAGTTTTTACGACAACTTTGGGAAAAAACGTGTTTTGTTGGAGATTTAGAGCTAGCCCTTGGAGTTGAGTTTCACTTATAAAGAGGTTATGGATACTTTTTAATTTAATCTTCAAACTCTACATAATGTAGGAATTTATTTTTATTTGTTTTATTCTAAAATCTTAAGCATTTTGATTATAATAATAATTGTTTTAAAAGTTTAATAATTCATTTAATTTGGTTTTTATTTTAATATTTTATTTTTTTACTAATCACATTTTATGTACAGGAGAGTGCGAGAGCTCTTTAATAACTAAGTAAATTAAAAAAATTAATTCGAAAGTGCCTTTTTGAGGTATGAGTTATAACTACAAAATGTTGAATTAAAATATTTGTGAGACCCTGAACCTTGTTAATTTTGATATATATAAATGTTGACGTGCTTTTCCTTCATGTTATATATCATCGATGCTTGGTTTATATTTTGGGTTGTAGAACAGCATGTATAGATGTGTTTTAAGCTTTTTCAGACCTTGTTTAGGCTTGTTTGGGTTGGCCTTAGAACACTAAAATTGAGATAAAATAGTAGGTTGAAAACCCAGAGGTTCGATCGACTGGACAGCTATGCTCGGTCGACTGAACAGCTTTTTTTGGAGTTCGGTCGACTGAACCAAGGGGTTCAATCGACCGAACTGTGGCGGTTTGTGTTTCTCGAGGCACTATATGTACTCCAGCCCTTGGAATGTTTGGAGAAAAGCTTCTTTCTTCATTTCCTCTACCTTCTCTCTACATTTTTTACCCGCCCAAGCCTAGTTTTCGACGATCAGCTTGTGGATCCATACTATTCACGCTGCTAGCTTAGCGCTCATCCGGTCTGATTCTCGTTCCGACGAGACCCGATTTTTGAGGCGTCAGGTTTTGACCCAACGAGGTAAGATTCTAGACCCTGCTGCTGTATTAGGATGTTATATGCAATTGTATGCTTTTTCACCGATAGAAAATGCATGAAACGTCATATCTATGTTTAAACCTTTGTTTTTTGGGTAAAAAGCATGTTTTTCGCTGTTCTTGGTTTAGTACCTCATATGACATGTGATTTTATTATTTTCAAAGGGTGTTCTTGAAAACGGTGGTTTTATTGAAAACAGTGCATTTTGATGGAAATCTCAACATTTTATGTTTTGGAGGTTTAGAGCTCGCCTTCGGGGATGAGTCTTAGGTTTTGAAACGTCTTGTTGAAAACGGGATAAAACATTCTGAAAATGCTTTGTGTGATCTCCTTGTTGAAGGATAGATCTAAATACATGTATAATGTATTTTGAGGGAAAAGGTTTTGTGGTTGATCTACAGTTCTGTTTTTAGAAGATTATCTAGATATACCGGGATGACGTGTATTTGGCACGATTTGCCCTCGGTGTAAGTCCAGAAACGTGCGCAGCGTAGGTAGTTAGGTCCTTCGGGTTAGTACCCGTAAATTGAGATGGATGGGTGCTCAGCTCCCTTGGGGTCACAACCCATAAATTGAGTGGTTACGTTCATGGGCTTCGTATAGAACCTGTGTGTATCTAAGAAATCCCACGATATCTGGGGGTTAGATACTGGACAGGGGTCTATAATTGCTACCTCTTTCCTTTTGTGATTGAGTCGGTACATAGGATCTTACTCTTCTTATTCCGCGATGGTACATTCCACGAGGGAACAATGTTTTGATTACTATTTTTCCTTAACTATGATGGTTTACTTGCATTATTTGCAAATTCATGGGTTTAAGGATGGAAAGAGGGTTTTACGATATTAAAACCATTTGAGAGGCTTGTGATGGGCTGAGGGGAAAACTTGTGGGTTTTTGGATGGAAAACCATTTGGGGTTTGTGGTTTAGTTTGCTCCCACCATGTGATTGAATATTACCTGCTTTACAGCTTCATAGTCTGTTTCTATTGGGCTTCGGCTCACGAGTGGGACTTTTTGTAAAATAATTTTCAGGTGATGATGTGGAAGAGGTGTAGCTCTGGTGATACTTGTGGTGGCGGAAGACTTTTATAGTTTTTCTTTTGGTATGCCTGATCCTGAAGGCAGTTTTGTACGCCATAACGCGATATACTTATGTATGTTATACATGATGTTTACTATTCATGAGAGATGCATTTTTGGTTTTTCTTTGATTTCAACAGGTGGATTTGAATGTTTGAAAATCTATTTTTTGTAAAACTGGTGTTTGGTGGTTTTTCAAGTGACCCTGAGCTTTGGGGCGTGACAAATTGGTATCAGAGCCCTGGGTTCGAATACCTAAGAGCCATGGGAAAACGATGTTTATCACCTGGTGAGGTTGATTGTGCATGCTTACTTGCATGTGTTTAAATGTTGGTTTATAACATGTTATTAGCTTTTTGAGCATGATAATTGTGTATATGTGGGTATGGAGGTGGAATCTCAGGATTGATAAGTCTTACCTTTGGGCGTTTGGTTAATCATATTTGGAAGCCAAGTTAGAAGTGCGTTTGGCCGACGTGTTTTCTAGCAGGAAATTTCAATAGGTTATCCAAATGGACGAGTCTGTCTTGTTAGTTCTCCTCGGTATGTGAGATGTGTTAACATGATCTTATGTGGCTATGTGATAGCATGATTATGTGTTCTTATTACGTAGTAACATGTTGTAAGAAAGCTTATCTTGTTTATATTGCTTCCTATAGAATTATGTCCTTGCGGCGAGTATGGGGATGGGGTCGTGGTCGAGGCCGAGGTCGTGCTTATGATCAGGTTCTAGATGTTTAGGTTCCAGAGGAGGATGATGTTCATGCCCCACAGGAACAAGTGGGAAGTGCTGACGTTTTCCAAGAGATGCTCGCCACTATGCGAGCTATGGCAGAAGCGACCATGGCTAGTGTGCGGGTTCCTGAGCCAAGGGCTTCTGTAGCTTTGCGGGAGTTTCGACGGTTGGATCCTCTGATCTTTACTTGGGAGCCAAACCCAAAGGTCGCTACTAAGTGGTTAGAAGTGACCACATCGATCTTTGATACTCTCGACATCGAGGAGGATGTTTTGCGTATAAAGTTGGCAGTGTTCTAACTGCGGGAAGATGCTAGAGAGTGGTGGAAGTTTGCCAAGACCACAATGGATGAGACGTGGGCTGCTTTTATGAGAGTCTTCTTAGAATAGTATTTCCCGAGATCTTTGAAAGATACTTACCGAGTGGAGTTCCTCTCCCTTGTTCAGGGGAATCTATCTGTGGTCCAGTATGAGGCCAAGTTCGCGAATTTATCGTGATTTGCACCAGAGATGGTATCGATAAAGGAATTGCGTACTCGGCGATTTGAGAGGGGACTTCGACCTGCTCTCAAGGATAGGGTTACAGCTATGGATGTGGTGGAAGCTGCTATCCGGGTAGAGAACTCATTAGTAGACAGTCGCAGGATTAGAGAGAGCGGGAGTCAGTAGGGCAGTGGGGATCAGAGGCACGGGAACAAGCGCCAGAGGTCGTCTAGACCTAGTTCTTGTTTTACTTGATCTTATCAGCCGCAGTTGTCTGCACCAGCACCTTCATTGGCTTCGGCAGGAAGGTTAGAACAGAGAGGGTTGATTTGTTATAGATCCGGATAGCCGGGACATCGTTCAGTTGAGCGCCCGCCAAAAAGGCCAGGCTCAAAGTTCAGTACCCGTCTAGTCACAGGCGAGAGACCCACCTATCTATTTTGGGTGTGGTTAGTCCGGACACTTTCGTAGACAGTGTCCTAGAGAAGGGAATGTCCAGGACACGACAGGAACGTCAGTTGCTTCTTCTGTGCAGAGGCAACAGGCTCCACAGCAACCTAGGGCTCAGACTTCTAGGTTTACGGAGGGAGATGCTTCAGCTCAGTCAGTGAGGCAGCCACTGACTCAGAGTTAAGGTGGACAGACCAGACTTCCGTAGGCCAGGGTTTATGTGCTTGCTGATCGTAGTGCTTCCGAAGCACCAGTGGTGTCTGATGCTGTTGTTACTCCAGCCATGATCAACGGTACTCTTCTAGTCTTTAGATCATGGGCCAGTGTTCTTATAGACACGAGAGCATCACATTCATTTATATCCTCTGCATTTGTATCTGCATTGGGGTTAGAAATGGACTGGTTGGGTAGTACCTTGTGTGTGGGACCCCAGTTAGTCGGAGTGTGATGTTGAGCCTTGTTTGTAGATCCTGCGTACTCGAGGTCGTCGGTCGTTGTTTAGAGTTTGATTTTATCATTCTAGATATGACCACGTTTGATGTCATCCTAGGGATGGACTGGCTGACTACCTACCATGCCTATATAGATTGTGAGCGACAGAGAGTGTCGATCTGTACCCCGGAGGGTGATTGCTTCTACTTTGTGGGTGATCGGGAGGAGAGCTTGGTGTCTGTACTAGGTGCCGCGCGAGTTCGAGGGAACTTGGGCTCTCTCTTTTCTGCTCTCAGATTGGATATGCCAGATGAGGTTCAAGAGGAGCTAACCCCTGTGGTGCGTGACTATCCGAACGTCTTTCTTGACGATCTATTTGAGTTTCCACCGAGCCGTGTAGTGGAGTTCTCCATTGATCTTGTTCCAGGAATTGTTCCTATCTCTATGCTATCTTATCGCTTTGCACCTGCTGAGTTGCATGAACTCAAGGTGCAGTTGCAGGAGTTGCTAGATAAAGGGTTTATACGGCCGAGTACATCGCCGTGGGGAGCACCAGCTTTGTTCGTGAAGAAGAAGGATGGGTCACTGAGACTATGTATAGACTACGGGAAGCTGAACCAGGTGACGATGAAGAATAGATATCCTATGCCTAGGATTGATGATTTATTTGATTAGTTGAGGGGGTCCTGCTGCTTTTCAAAGATTGACTTGAGGTCAGGATATCATTAGCTGAGGAATAGGGACGAGGACATAGCGAAGATTTCCTTTTGGACTCGCTATGGTCACTACGAGTTTCTAGTTATGCCATTCGGTCTGACAAACGCTCCAGCAACATTGATGGGTCTGATGAACCATATTTTCCACTCCTACCTGGATAGTTTTGTGGGCGTGTTCGAGGACAATATTCTAGTTTATTCGCCCACGAGGGAGATGCATGAAGACCATCTGCACATCGTCTTGCAGCTTCTGAGAGAACATCGCCTGTATATAAAATTCGAGTTCTAGATGTCAGA
The DNA here is from genome assembly GCA_032360265.1 of Heliamphora ciliata. NCBI lineage: Eukaryota > Viridiplantae > Streptophyta > Magnoliopsida > Ericales > Sarraceniaceae > Heliamphora > Heliamphora ciliata. Next base: position 12,802 of record JAUMHN010162468.1, read on the forward strand.
GGTGAGATTCCTTGGACACGCGGTGTCGAAGGATGGGGTATCAATGGACTCAATGAAGACTGATGCAATGATGAATTGGCAGCGACCGAAGAATGTTTTTGAGATATGTAGTTTTCTTGGTCTGGCAGGTTATTATCGACAGTTTGTGAAGGACTTCTCTAGGCTAGCAGCACTGATGACATGCCTTACACACAAGGGAATCAATTTTGTATGGAGTGAGTCCTGTGAGTCAGCTTTCCAGGAGCTGAAGAGGAGATTGACCTGTGCGCCGGTGTTGATTATTCCTGAGCGAGGTCTGGGCTATACAGTACACTGTGACGCATCACTTGACGGTTTGGGCTGTGTATTGATGCAGGGAGGCAAGGTTGTAGCCTACAGCTCGCGACAGCTAAAGATACACTAGAGGAATTACCCGACTCATGATCTGGAGTTGGCAGCCGTAGTCTTCGATTTGAAAACATGGGGGCATTTTCTATATGGTGAGCATTTCAAGGTCTTCTCTGATCACAAGAGCTTAAAATACTTATTTTCATAGAAAGACCTGAATCTTCGCCAGCGACGGTGGATGGAGCTATTGGGAGACTACGACTTTGATTTGCAGTACCACCCAGGGAAGGCAAATGTTGTAGCTAATGCGATTAGTAGGAAATCTCATGGCTCGTTAGCTTCTGTGGCTCTACGAGAATGGGATATGCTCGGGGTTGTTGGGGAGTTTAATCTGTGTCTCAAGGAAACAGGGGGAGGTGCGACTTTATATTCTGTAGCTTCATAGCCTGCATTGATTGCACGCGTATTAGAGGCTCAGGGGACTGATCAGGATGCTTAGATGATACGGGACCGCATTGGTAGCGGGAAGGACACAGCAGGATGGACGATGGGTTCACATTAGAGTTTGAGGTTGACAGGACGTCTGTTTGTGCCAGAGTCGTGCCGTACTGAGGTGCTACATGAGTTTCATAACTCACGCCTTGCAGTGCATCCAAGAGGCACGAACATGTATCACGATCTATGCCGACAGTTCTGGTCGACGAGAATGAAGAGGGATGTGATCCGATTCGTTTCTCGATGCTTTACTTGTTAGCAAGTAAAGGTGGAACCCCAGAGACATGCAGGATTGATATAGCCGTTGCCTATATCCGAGTGGAAGTAGGAGAATGTAACTATGGATTTTGTATAAGGACTTCCATGCTCGCCGAAGGGCACGATGCTATTTGGGTTATAGTGGACAGATTGATGAAGTCTGCGCACTTCCTCCCTATTCGAGTGAGAGACCTAGTGGACCGATTGAGTAGATTGTACATTCAAGAGATAGTCCGACTACACGGAGTACAGGTGACTATCATTTCTGATCGAGACCCGTGCTTTACATCGCCCTTTTGGCAGAGTCTTCAGGTGGCTTTGGGAACTAGCTTGACTTTTCGTATAGCTTTTCATCCTCAAACCGATGGTCAGTCTGAGAGGACCATTTAGATTTTGGAGGACATGTTGAGAGCGTGTGTGCTTGACTTTCGGGGTTCTTGGGAGGATCACCTATTATTGGCAGAGTTTGCATACAACAATAGCTATCAGTCCAGTATTGGAATGGCACCGTAAGAGGCTTTGTATGGTAGACCGTGTAGATTGTCGGTATGCTGGATAGAAGTGGGAGAGTTCGCTATTTTGGGACTCGACTTAGTACGGGAGACAACGGATCAGATTGCCGTGGTTCGTCAACGTCTAGTGACAGCTCAAAGCTACCAGAAGAGTTATACGGATAAGAGGAGGAGACCATTAGAGTTTACAGTGGGAGATCATGTGTTTCTGAAGGTCTCGCCATGCAGAGGGTTGATGAGGTTTTGTCGTCGCGGGAAGCTGTCACCTCGTTTTATTGGACCGTTTGAGATCCTGGAAAGGATTGAGGTGGTAGCATACCGTTTGGCTTTGCCACCTCAGTTAACATCCGTACAAAACGTCTTTCACGCTTCTATGCTTCGGAGGTATGAGCCAGATCCGTCTCATGTGTTAGATTGGACTGAGTTGCGAGTTTATGAGGATGTCACGTATGAGGAACGCCAAGTGAGGATTCTGGATACAAAGGAGCAAGTGTTGCAGGGGAGAACGATTGCGTATGTCAAGGTTCAGTGGCTTCATCATGGGGTTGAGGAAGAGACTTGGGAGATTGAGTCTGGGATGCGTGTTAGATATCTAGATCTATTTACCTCATGACCTTGTAGAAAATTTTGGGGGCAAAATTTCTTAAGAGGGGGAGAGTTGTGAGACCCCGAACCTTCTTAATTTTGAAATATATAAATGTTGATGTGTTTTTCCTTCATGTTATATATCATCAATGCTTGGTTTATGTTTTGGGTTGTAGAACAGCATGTATAGATGCGTTTTAAGCTTTCCCGGACCTTGTTTAGACTTGCTTGGGTTGGCCTTAGAACATCAAAATCGAGATAAAATAGTAGGTTGAAAACCCTGAGGTTCAGTCGATAGGAAAGCTATGTTCAGTCGACTGAACAGCTTTTTTTTAGTTCGATCGACTGAACCAAGGGGTTCGGTCGACTGAACTGTGGCGGTTTGTGTTTCTCGAGGCACTTCAGTCGACTGAAGTGCTCTCTTCAATCGACTAAATAGTGTTTTTGGCGTGCCTATATGTATTCCAGCCCCTGGAATGTTTGGAGAAAACCTTCTTTCTTCATTTCCTCTGCCTTCTCTCTACATTTTTTACCCGCCCAAGCCTAGTTTTCGACGATCAGCTTGTGGATCCCTGTTATTCACGCTGCTAGCTTAGCACCCATCTGGTTTAATTCTCGTTCCAACGAGACCTAATTTTCGAGGCGTCGGGTTTTGACCCAACGAGATAGGATTTTAGATGTTATATGTAATTATATGCTTTTCACCGATAGAAAATGCATGAAATGCCATATCTATGTTTAAATCTTGATTTTTCGGGTAAAAAGCATGTTTTTTGCTTTTCTTGGTTTAATACATCATATGACATGTGATTTTATGATTTTCAAAGGGCGTTCTTGAAAACAGTGGTTTTATTGAAAACGGAGGATTTTGATGGAAATCTCAACATTTTATGTTTTGGAGGTTTGAAGCTCGCCTTCGGGGATGAGTCTCAGGTTTTGAAACGTCTTGTTGAAAACGGGATAAAACATTCTGAAAATGCTTTGTGTGATCTCCTTGTTGAAGGATGGATCTAAATACATGTATAATGTATTTTAGGGAAAACATTTTGTAGTTGAGCTGCAGTTCTATTTTTAGAAGATTATCTAGATATACCGGGATGATGTGTATTTGGCACGATTTGCCCTCGGTGTAAGTCTGAAAACGTGCGCATCGTAGGTACTCAGGTCCTTCGGGTTAGTCCCCGTAAATTGAGATGGATGGGCGCTTATTATTATGTCCCTAGGACTATGTACTTCCCCTGTCTTGCAGATTCCTATTGTCTCTATCTCTACGCGTCTTGTTCAGAGTGTCTTCCACCTTCTTGGTGGTCTCCACCAACTCCGTAAAAACATGCATCCTGAATGCTACCACTTGATCTCAAATAGTGGGCCTCAAACCCCACTCGAACCTCTTCACCCAAAATTCGTCAGTGGGTATAATCTACTACGCAAATCGGGATAAGCTTGTAAACTTAGCCTCATACTCGACTACTGTCATCGTCCCCTGACTCAGGAAAAGGAAGTCCTCTTTGTACCGATCCCTCAAAGTCGTGGGAAAGTATTTCTCCAGAAACACTTTTGTGAACGCCTCCCAAGTGCCTCCGACTGTAGTCCTGGTAAACTTTCACCACATGTGAGCACTCCACCTTAGCTGGAAGGTAGCAAAAGTAACTCTCAGATTATCTTCCTCTATCTGAAGCGTGTCCAAGATCCTGGTGACTAGCTCTAGCCATTCAGTGGATACCGTAGGGTTAGGATCCCCAGAAAAGGTAGGATGGTCTTGACGATGGAGCTCACGCATTACGATCATCACCCTCGACTTAGGTACACACTCTCTCTCTCTCCATAGAGGCCTCAACCAACTCCCTGATGGAGCTGACCATCTCATGCAACAGATCTCCATCAATAGGTCCTTGGGGTGCATTAGCATCCCCAATATCTGGGACTAGAATGTCCCTTCGGCCAAAACCACAGCTACGACCTCGTCCTCCCCGCGTGGACATCGCGTCAATAGGAAATAGAAAGAACATAAGACGCAGCACATAGCATGAACGTAAATGCTAACCACATAAGCATGCTAACACATAGCCACATAGGTTCATACTAAACAAAACCCCACATACCAAGGAGAACTGACAAGAATGACGCGTCAATCTGGATAACCTACTCAGATTTCCTGCTAGAAATCACGTCAGCTAAACACGTTTCTAACTTGGCTCTCAAGTTTGTTAATCCAAATTCCCAAAGACAAGACTAATCAATCCTACAATTCTACCTCCATGCTCATATATACTCGTCATTCACGTATAACCCGCATGCTATCACGTTCATGCTATCACAATATCTAAACACATGCAGTCAAGCACAAGCAATCAACCTCACACGGGATACACCCTCTTCCCACAGCTCTTAGGTATTCGAACCTAGAGCTCGAATACCAAGCTGTAACGCCCTAAACTCTAGGTTACGAGAAACATCCACAAACAACCAACCCGAGATTACACTCTCAATATGAAACATACAGGCATTTTATATAATCGTCAAATGGTTTACATTACTCGGCGTCAATGCCGAAAAACATGTTACAGCAAACATATTCAAAACTAACAAAAAGGAAGACTATAGCTCTTCTACCCCTCCAGCAACCCCAGATCAACCTGCGTGACCGGTACCTAAAAAACATTTTAAATCCCATACCGTGAGCCAAAGCTCAGCTGAAACTAGACAAGCATGCAGTATAAGCTAAACATGCTAGGTAAACGAGGTACAATTTTAGACTCTCTTTCAAGCCCTAAAAAGTTTGAAAACATGGCACACACGAGCCCCAAAGATAACAGATATATGTATGCAACACATGAACATATATCTAAATCGACTTTCACGAGCACCGACAAGCTAACTCATGCAATCCATGCACTACGCCCAACGCACTATGTGCAACATGCTAACAGATATCATGCCACAGTTAAAGAAAAGTAGTAAAAACATAAACAAAGGTAACAACTATAGACTCCTGCCCATTATCCTAGACACCACTTAAGGCCTGCTTGGTAATGGCAAGTTCTATACGGAGTTACACCAACGTAAACAACGCCATTCACGGAGGCAACCGACTTAGTTTACGGGTTCACAACCCGAGGGCACTAAGCACCCATCAACCCTGCATTGTCAGGACCATGTTCTCGTCCTTCAAATACCCGCATGCACACACAACACAAGGATCTTCTCGCACTTTCACCAAAGGACCACTACCCCAACTAACATTTCTCGGGCTTTCACCGAAGGACCATTGCCCCATTTAACATTTCTCAGGCTTTCACCGAAGGACCATTGCCCCGTCTAACATTTCGTTAACCAGGGTTAACAACCACAGAAACATCTACAGACCCACATGTCAATCTATCACATTTCACACACCTATGCATAGCTAAACCAGTGTTTAAATGCATAATTAAATCACGTCACATGCTACGCACGCGATTCACACAACAATTGCAACTCATGCAACATGCACCGCATGCATTGGCTCCTCAGAGCACACATATACATGCCTATAAAACTATGAGTTTTAGAACAGAAATCACGTAATTCTCTTACGTAATTTGAACATAAATAAATTAAAATTATAAATGCATGTAACTAGTTATAAACGCACATAGCCACATATAACTTCACATCATGACGCCACTCGCCATATAACCCGACATGACATCACATGCCACGCACCCGTCATTCATTTACCCAAATGACCCATCCACACACCGGGACAACCAACCACAAAATTAAGCCAAGCCCAGAGGCCAACACCAAAATCATAAAACCCCGGCTTTCCAAAAAGAACCATGGCCCCTAAACACGCCCAACCCAGCCATCACAAACCCACGACGACCACACGTGCCCAACACAAACCCGACGGTGACTAAACACCATGCACCTAACTGTGTTCCATCACCCACGTCTAACCATGCACATCACCCGAGGACGACACCTAAACAAATAGCCGAGGCCACTACACGACCCACAAAACCACAACACGATCGACCGAACCTTGGAACCCAACCACCGAACCATAAACACACAACCCAGCACCTTAGTCAACTAGACCCTAACCCCCAGTCGGTTGAAAACACACTGGAAAAGCCCAACAATGCCCAGGAGCATTGTCCAGTCGACTGACCCTCACGATCAAGTCGACTGAACCCACAGAACCATGATCCAGTCGATTAACCCCACGGTCTGGTCATTTGGGCAGAGGCGGAAATCATTTTTGAGCTCCGGGTTTAGCCTTCTAAACCTCGATTTAATGCCTCGAAACTCCCATCCAACACCCTCGAACATCCACACGCCCAAGCCTAACACCAAAATCATGAAAGGAACTCCCAACACCCGATTCCATCCACCAAAATCGACAAAAAATTGGTTTTTAAACCCAAAATCCCAACTTGATACAAAATCAGATCTACAGTAATCTAACCGTTAAAAACACACACGATTACACGTAGCACCCTTATTAGACATGAGTGTCTAGGATCCTATCTCGGTGACTTAAAAACTAGATGCCTCGAACCCCATACAAAATCGAGCTTCACCAAAATAAAATTCTGTCCGAATGAACGCGTAGCCCACAGTGCCAAAAGCAAGGACCCGCTATCTGATCATTGAAAATCGAGCCCTAGGCCCTCGAGAACTTAAAGTGAAAGCAAAGAGAAAAAGGAAATTTACTAGAGAAGTTTTGAAAATATCTTTTGAAAATATTTAACTCTAGATATTTATAGGCCTACAAAATATCTTTTTTTTTTGAAATTTTAAAATTCGCACCGCAACGCTCCACGGCCCCGGGAACCTGTCCCGCATGCATATCTAATCCCGATCGTGCATCAAAACACATATAAACATGCAAAACCAAAAATGGTAAACACGTGTCGAAAAACGCCGAAAAAGAAAATAGGTCAAGGTCTCACAGAAAGCATTTTCCTATAAAAGGCAAGATAGGAGTAATCATTGGAAACCAAGTTCAATAATGGCAACTCAAGATTTTCTATTGTTAATAAGTCTCTTACTTGTTGCAATCACTTTGGTCTTCTCAAGCACTAGAAACAATACAATTAGTTGTAGTGGAAAGCACCTTATGCGTTGCACCTTCGGTGACGATTTCATCTTTGGGGCAGGATCTGTTGCTTATCAGGTACATTAGTTTAATTTTGTGTCATTCTCATCCTATAGAAATATATCTAATGTCCTTAACTTTCTAATCCTATTCTCAGTTTGAAGGTGCAGCAAATGAAGATGGAAGAGGCCCTAGTATATGGGATACTTATACAACCAGATATCCTGGTCTCTCTCTCCCTCTCTTGCTGAATCTCATTTTGTGCCCTTCGTTGTGAAGTAGAATAAAAAAATAATCCAAAAAAAAAAATACAATGTCCTACCATGCAAATTTTTTATTTTATGCATGAAAAGCTCTCTATGTTCATTTTGGTTGCACCGAGCTATTTATAGCATTTCAATTCTTCCCTTTCAACGTATGCAAATGTAAATAATTGTTGATTTTCTTGGTCATAAAGCATTCTATTGGCACATATTTTGACTCAAAAAATGATGGAAAACCTTTTTAGTGTTCATTTTCTTCTTTTTCTAAGAATATATGTATTACAATGACAGGTAGGATCACAAATGGTAGTAACGGAAACGAGACTATTGACACCTATCCTCGCTACAAGGTGAGTTCATCTACATCTTGTTTCTTTATTTTTTTCCCTTAAATTTATGAATACCTATATAGTTATGTGATCAATGTAAACAATAGCGTAGAATAAATATGGTTAATTTAATATCTACTTTCAATTTTGGCGTAGGATGATGTGGTGATCATGAAGAACATGGGTCTAGACGCATTTAGAATCCCAATCTCATAGTCAAGAGTGTTGCCACGTATGTGTAGATTTTATGTCTTCATTAAGCTTTTATGTTGAGAACATTGGTAACATGCATTGTAGGATTCAAGTAGCTAAAAAGTTCAAAGAACATATATTTTAGCTAGAAAAACAAGCTGAAATGTTTCAAAGGTGAGAAAAGATTAGAATTGTGGGTATGAATGAATTATATATCTTTTCATTGTAATATGATGATTTATTGGAAGTACAATTGATAATGTTATGAATCCAATGTTCAGGTGGAAGGCTAAGTGGGGGTGTGAACCGGGATGGAATTCAATATTATAGCGATCTCATAGATGAGCTCCTAGCAAACAGTTAAGATTCGTACAAATTATTTACTTGTACATTAATTTAGAATTTTAAAAGTTGTAAATGTTATTTAATTATTTGTTTCATCAAGCTTAATTTTTGTACTACCATATATTTCAGGTATAAGCTCTTTTGTGACTCTCTTTCATTTTGATACTCCTCAATCCCTAGAATATAAGTATGGTGGTTTCTTAAGTTCTAAAATTGTGTAAGTGACTAAACTTTGAACTTATAGATTATTAGGAACAATTATAATGCAGTCTCCTTTGATTTTGGCATCCAACAGTTGATATGTGACGCTTAATTATGATATATTTGTAGCATAATTGTGTTATTCAGGCTCTGGCACTAAATGGGAAGGTTGTCATTTAATATCCCAAAAAAGAAAAGTGATTCCAGTACTTATGCATCATTCTTTCCATTCACCCTACAAAGGAGGAGAGAAAATTGAACAAAAAAATAAATAAATAAATAAATTATAAATAATGCCTAGTGTATATAGGTGATCGGAAGAGGTCAACAATTGTGTTGGATGTAAATAGAGAAACTAATGCAAATGCGTGTCATGCATCAATTGACCTTGTTTATGTAACATTTTAATGGCAAGGAATTGAGCATGGTCATTCACGTGATGTAGTTAAATTGCTTTTATAGTATAACATTTCAACGCAATGTATAGAGTACTTGATCTATAGTGAAAATTAGGACAAATTCTAATAAACTCATGAACTAGTGGCTTAATATCAACTACAAATTTTGGCATTTCAATGACGTACTTAAACAATTCAATTTTCTAGTCAATCAGCACTGACCGTTGACCACCTTAAGAATTTAGAACAATTATCTGAGTTTGTAATCGATAAGTAAATCAGCATTTTGTCACGTTAGCTGATTCCTTCTATTTCCTGATGACAATTAATGCCAAAGTGAAAATTGTTTAGGTACATTGTTAATAAAACTAGAAGTTTAGATGTTAAGTAGACATTGAGTAAATAGTTCATAGAGTTTTGTTTTTGAAATTTTCCCAAAACAGTATTCTATTTCACATTTTATATTTTATTGGTGTTACTTACATTTTGAGAGTACAAGATGTTATTGGGGATAGAGTAGTAAGTAAATAAAAAGCCTTTCAATTGTTCTTATAGGAATGATTTTCGCAACTATGCGGAGCTTTGCTTCTGGGAATTTGGTGATCGAGTGAAAGATTGGGTCACATTCAATGAGCCTTATAGCGTC
>JAUMHN010162574.1:0-22438 GCA_032360265.1 Heliamphora ciliata
ATGCTAAACAACTCCACATACCGAGGAGAACCAACAAGAATGACTCGTCAATCTAGATAACCTACTCAGACTCCCTGCTAGAAATCATGTCAGCTAAACGCATTTCTAACTTGGCTCCCAAGTTTGTTAATCCAAATGCCCAAAGGCAGGACTAATCAATCTCACAGTTCAACCCCCATGCTCACATATACACATCATTCACGTATAACCTGCATGCAATCACGTTCATGTTATCAAAACATCTAAACATATGCAGGCAAGCACACGCAATCAACCTCACATGGGATACACCCTCTTCCCACGTCACATAGGTTTTCGAACTCAGAGCTCTGATACCAAGTTATCATGCCCTAAACTCTGAGCCACGTGAAACATCCAAAAATAACCAACCACAACACTAGCCCGAGAATACACACTCAAAATAAACCAAATATGCGTTGTTTATCAACGCCAAACGGCAACATTACACGGCTCCAACGCCTGAAAAACTTGTTAGAACATATATATAACAAAACTAGCAAAAAGGAAGACTACACTCTTCCACCTCCTCTGGCACCTCCAGATCAACCAGCGCGATTGGCACCTGAAGAAAAATAAATCCCACACCGTGAGCCAAGGCTCAGCAGATTCTAAACAACACATGCAATATAATCTAAACGTGCTCAATAAACGAAGTGCAGTTTTTGACTCTCTTTCAAACCATAAAAAAATAATTTGAAAATCGTTTTAGTTCACGACTCGCCAGTGCCAGAAAACCATTTTTACATGCAAGGGAAAGCGAGGATAAAAACAATTTATTGACTCATCAGAGCCTTGAAAACGATTCCAGTATTACGACTCCCGCAGGCTGTTAATACAGTATTTCGACTCCCGTAGGCAGATAATACTATTTTTCAGAAAATAGGTCTATTCGTCCCAATATGCAGTACATGTAATCTATGAACACGCGCCTCTTTAGGACCTCGTTTCAGCCTTCAGATATCGCACACCCACCCACACCCACACCCGTGCCTCATCAGGATCTCGTTTCAATTCGTCAGAAAATGCACACACACCTATGCCTCGTCAGGATCTCGTTTCAATCTGTCAGATATCGCACACACGTCGACTTTCGCAGCCTACCACATACGCCGGCTTTCGCAGCCTTCGCAGCCTACCTCATACACCCACACACGCACACGTGCATCATCAACCAGGATTTACATCTACTGGATCACAGATTTATTTAATCCATATCATACACATATGCAAACTTAAACCAGGATTTAAAGCATATAACCATGTATCAACACGACGTTCCACAATCCACGTCACATGCCTATAAAACTTTAGGTTTTAAAGCATAAACCACGTTACACATAACGATATCACCTTATGAAATTCACTTACATATATTACGTACATAAATAAATAGTTATAAATATGCACGTAACCATGTATAACCATACATCACGACGCCACCCGTCGAAACAAATCGACATCCACTCTCGGGATAACCCACGCGACCACCACTGGCCCAAACACTCAACACATAACAAACACCCACATCTCACCAACTCATCATCCCCGAGGATGGCATCAACACGAACACACGAGGTTACCACACGACCCCCGAAACCACAACACAACCAACCGAACCCCAAAAGGAATCCAAAGGTATTTGAATCAACTAATTCCCATAAATTAATCAATTGAATACCAAAAAACACCAATCAAAAATCAAAACCCAACCATCGAACTACCATCACACACCCCAGCACATCAGTCGACCGAACCAAGCCCCCAGTCGACTGAAAACCACACTTGAATCTCACAAAATGCCAAAACACACGGTTCAGTCGACCGAACCCAAGATCCAAACTTCAGTCGACCGAACCCCATGGTTCAGTCAACCAAACCTCGGGGGAACTTGATTCCAAGCTACGGGTTTCTACATCCAAACCCCAAATCGAAGCCTCCAAACTCCGATTCAACACCCGTGAACACCAACACGCCTAGGCCTAACACCGAGACCTCAAAAGAAACTTCATATACCCGATTCCATCCACAGAAATTGCCAAAAATGAGTTTTAAGCTAAAAAATTCAACTTTGAAACAAACGCAGATTTATAGCAATCTACCCGTTAAAAATACACACGTTTATTCATAGCACTCTTATACAGCAGTAGGGTCTAGAATTCTACTTCAGTGAGTTCAAAATTCGACGCCTTGATCCACGTGCAAAATCAAGCTTCATCGGAATTGAAATCTGAGCAGATGGTTGCGTAGCCCGCCGTGACAAAAGCAAGGATCCGCTGTTGGATCGTTGAAAACTGGGCCCCCGAGAACTTAGAGAGAAGGCAAAGAGAAAACGGAAAATTTACTGGAGAAGTTTTAAAAAATATTTTTACGAAAATATCTAACTCCAGATATTTATAGGTCTCTAAAATATCTTTTTTTAAAAATTTTTTAAAAATCGCGCCATAACGGCCCACGGCCCCAGGAACCTACCCCACATGCATATCTAAGCCTGATCACGCATCAAAAGCATGAAAAACATGCTTAAACAAAAACATGAAACGCGCGTCCAAAAACACCGAAAAGGAAAACGGGTTAGGGTCTCACAGCTCTACCCCCTTAATGGAATTTCGCCCCCGAAATTCAACTCAAGGTTAAAGAGACCACCACGTCGATCACAATCGACACAGGCACACAAGATGGCTAGCCAAACCATTCCTAGGATATAGTCAAACAAGGTCAGGCATCCTAGACAATGGCAAACTATCTCAAGGACATGGGATCTACAACACTCCCAACCTCACAACCTTACCAACCACTTCCTCCACACAGTACACCATCCACGGGATCCATAACCAACCCCAAACAGATACAATGAAGAACTGGCCCAAAGCCTGCATACTCAGAAAGTACCTCTGTTCGCTGAAGGCATATCAGCATCCTCCGGCACGACCGGTGCTCTAGATGAACCGTGATCTGCAAGAGAATACACTCGGGGCAACCCCACCCTGTCCTGTCCGCCATAACTCGGCGTTGTCGGCTACCACACCAACTGAACTGATGAGCTCCCACCTGCCATCCAGGAAGTCTGTATTGCGGAAGGCTGCTGTCGACCCTGCACATATGAACCCACTGGTGCGTCCTCCCTACTCGGCTCACTACTTCCCTAGGGATAATTCCTACGAATATGTCCGGACTGTCCACACCCATAGCAAATTGGCGGTTCCCTCCCCTGTGGCTGCACTGGAACCAAACTCTGGGATGGTTTTGACTATAAACAGTCCACCGCACGATGCCCCGACTATCGGCATCGATAACCGGTCAACTCCTGGTGCTCCGGCCTCCCAGACGAAGCCGCAGATGGTGATGGGTCTGAAAACTGCTGTGGTCCAGATGGATAAAAGCTAGGACCAGAGGACTTCTGCCTCTTGCTAGAGCGTCCACCTGTCTGTACCTCTGTCCCACCCTGTGATGTCCTGGCCTCCCTCGAAGCTCGAGTCTCTGCCAAAGCATTCTCAACCCTCGCTGTCGCCTCCACCAGCTGTCTGAACACAGATATCCCATCACAGCCACTCGCTCCTTGATCACCGGCCTCAATCCCCGCTCAAACCTCATCGAAAGAAACTCATCTGTGCACTCCACCTCCGGTGTAAACTGAGATAAGCTTGTAAACCTGGCCTTGTACTGCATGATGTCCATGGCCCCCTGGGTAAGAGAATAGAACTCCTCCCTGCATAAATCCCGCCTCGATGCTGGGAAGTATCTCTCCAGAAAGACTCGTGTATAAGCTATCCACGTAGCCCCTACTGTAGTCCTGGCATATCTCCACCACTGATGAGCATCACCCATCAGCTGAAAGGTGGCAAATGAAACCCGTAACTCATCCTCCACAATCTGCAATGTGCCAAGGATCCGAGTAGTCAACTCCAACCACTCTGTCGCCATAAGAGGATCTGGATCTCCTGCAAAGGTAGGCGGATCCATACGCCAAAACACCGACATCGCTGCTGTAGCGCTCTCCTCAGGTACTGCCTCCCTCTCCCTAAAAGGCTTACCCCTAGCAACCAGCTACTGGATAGAACCAACCAGCACACGCAACAGCTTCGTTGCATCTATCGGTCCCTGGGGGGAGCATTAGAATCCCCAGCATCAGGGATAGGAATATCCCCTTGGCAAGCACGGCCACGGCCTCGACTATAGCCTCGCCCTTTCCTAGCCGACATCACGTCTATATGAAAGAAAAATAATATATAAGATGCAGCACATATCTTGAACATAAATGCCAAACACTTAGCATGCTATCACATAGCCACATAGGTTCATGCTAAACAACAACACATATCGAGGAGACCCAACAAGAATGACTCGTCAATCTGGATAACCTACTCGGACTCCCTGCTAGAAATCACGTCAGTTAAACGCGTTTCTAACTTGGCTCCCAAGTTTGTTAATCTAAATGCCCAAAGGAAGGACTAATCAATCTAACAGTTCAACCCCCATGCTCACATATACACATCATTCACGTATAACCCGTATGCTATCACGTTCATGTTATCAAAACATCTAAACACATGCAGTCAAGCACACACAATCAACCTCACATGGGATACACCCTCTTCCCACGGCACATAGGTATTCGAACCCAGAGCTCTGATACCAAGTTGTCAGGCCCCAAACTCCGAGCCACGTGAAACATCCGAAAATAACCAACCACAACACCTGCCCGAGAATACACTCTCAAAATGAACCATACATGCATTGTGTATCAACGCCAAACGGCAACATTACACGGCTCCAACGCCTGAAAAACTTGTTACAACATATATATATATAACAAAACTAGCAAAAAGGAAGACTACACTTTTCCACCTCCTCGGGCACCTCCAGATCAACTAGCGCTATTGGCACCTGAAGAAAAATAAATCCCACACCGTGAGCCAAGGCTCAGCAGATTCTAAACAACACATGCAATATAAGTTAAACATGCTCAATAAACGAAGTGCAATTTTTGACTCTATTTCAAACCATAAAATAACAATTTGAAAACCGTTTTAGATAACGACTCGCCAGAGTCAGAAAACCATTTTCACATGCAAGGGAAAGTGAGGATAAAAATCATTTGTCGACTCATCAGAGCCTTGAAAACCATTCCAGTATTACGACCCTCGCAGGCCGTTAATACAGTATTTCGACTCCCGTAGGCAGATAATACAATTTTTTAGAAAATAGGTCTATCCGTCCCAATATGCAGTACATTCAATCCATGAGCACGTGCCTCTTCAGGACCTCGTTTCAGCCTTCAGATATCGCACACACACCCACACCCACACTCGTGCCTCATCAGGATCTCGTTTCAATCCGTCAGAAAATGCACACACACTCATGCCTGTCAGGATCTCGTTTCAATCCGTCAGATATCGCACACACACCCGTGCCTCATCAGGATCTCATTTCAATCCGTCAGATATCGCACAGGATCTCATTTCAATCCGTCAAATATCGCACACACACCCGTGCCTCGTCAGGATCTCATTTCAATCCGTCAGATATCGCACACACGTCTGCTTTCGCAGCCTACCACATACACTGGCTTTCATAGCCTACCTCATACACCCACACATGCACACGTGCATCATCAATCGGGATTTACATCTACTAGATCACAGATTTATCTAATCTATATCATACACATATGCAAACCTAAACCAGGATTTAAAACATATAACCATGTATCAACACGACGTTTCACAATCCACGTCACATGCCTATAAAACTCTTGGTTTTAAAGAATAAACCACATTACACACAACGATATTCCCTTATGCAATTCACTTACATATATTCTTTACATAAATAAACAGTTATAAATATGCACGTAACCATGTATAACCATACATCACGACGCCACCCGCCGAAACAAACCGACATCCACTCTCGGGACAACCCACGCGACCACCACTGGCCCAAACACTCAACACAAACAAACACCCACATCTCACCAACTCATCATCCCCGAGGATGGCATCAACACGAACACATAAGATTACCACACGACCCCCGAAACCACGACACAACCAACCGAACCCCAAAAGAAATCCAAAGGTATTTGAATCAACTAATTCCCATAAATTAATCAATTGAATACCAAAGAACACCAATCGAAAACTAAAACCCAACCATCGAACCACCATCACACACCCCCGAAACCACACTAGAATCTCACAAAATGCCAAAACACACGGTTGAGTCGACCGAACCCCTCGGTTCAGTCGATCGAACCCATGATGTAAACTTTAGTCGACCGAACCCCATGGTTCGGCCGATCGAACCTCGGCGAAACTTGATTCCAAGCTACGGGTTTCTACATCCAAACCCCAAACCGAAGCCTCCGAACTCTGATTGAACACCCGTGAACACCCACACGCCTAGGCCTAACACCGAGACCTCAAAAAAAAACTCCTGATACCTGATTCCATCCACAGAAATTACCGAAAATGAGTTTTTAGCCCAAAAATCTAACTTTGAAACAAACGCAGATTTACAGCAATCTACCCGTTGAAAATACAAATGTTTACCCATAGCACCTTTGTACAACAGTAGGGTCTAGAATCCTACCTCGGTGAGTTCAAAACTCGATGCTTCGAACCACGTGCAAAATCGAGGTTCGCCGGAATTGAAATGTGACCGGATAGTTGCGTAGCTTGCCGTGCAAAAAGTAAGGATCCGCTGTTGGATAGTTAAAAATCGAGCCCCGGGCCCCCGAGAACTTTGAGAAGGCATAGAGAAAACGAAAAACTTACTGGAGAAGTTTTGAAAAATATGTTTATGGAAATATCTAATTCCAGATATTTATAGGTCTCCAAAATATCTTTTTTTGAAATTTTTTGAAAATCGCGCCACAACGGCCCACGGCCCCGGGAACCTACCTCGCACGCATATCTAAACCCGATCATGCATCAAAAGCATTAAAAAAGATGCTCAAATGAAAACACAAAACGCGCGTCTGAAAACGCCGAAAAAGAAAACGGGTCAAGGTCTCACACTAAAACCCTACTAGTCTAACTCGAAACACAAATCAACTAAACACATTCCATATTAACACGACCACATTTATATAACAAATTGAGAGAGGATTTAAAAGTAAATTAAACTAAATTATACAAGAATGACATTCAAGAAAAGTATAATGGATGTTAAGTATGCATAAGATGCAATGCTAGATAATGCTATGCATATGCCTAACTCGACCATAGATCACAAACTGAAACCAGAATTCCATGTAAGGAACCCAAGAGATAGACCTTTGACAATTGACACAACAACCATCATAGCGCCATGTTGTGAATAATAACCTTTTTTCCGGTTACATACTATGGTTGTTTTATTTAATCACAACGGTGTGGAGTCCGGGACTAGTGCAATTCTGACTGTACCGAATGGGACCGATGCTATTTCGACTATACTGAATAGGACCAATGCAATTCTGACTGTACCGAATGCTCCCACCTTAAGATGCTTGATGCCTATGCCTCCGGCGTCACTCCAAAGTTTGAAGCACAAGAAAGCAAGAGATATATCCATGGTGTCCACCGGGGTTTTCAACCCGAAAACATTATCATTACTTCACAGGGAATTCATCCCAAACAAAATACACAAGTTGTCACACCAAGGACACCCTCGACCAAGAAACAACGGGTGACCGATTTCAAACGATACCCCCAACAATCATGATACAAGTACTATTCAAAATGTACAAGGGAATGACCCACAAGATGCTTCTAGTGCCACAATTGCAATACTCATGGTACAACTATAACAATGATCATGGTATAACTATTTTATGCATGATGTACAATCACTTTAGGTATGCTTTCCATCACGAGCTAAAAGTTGTTTTTCAATATAGGGAGTATGCTTTTATATCAAGTCATGATTCATATAAATTCTAGCACAATAAATCACATCAATCATATATTCAACTCTAATTTGATCAAGGCATGAATTATATGATCACATATTTCACTTAACACCTTACTCTAAAAATTTAGCCATTAAATTACAATTTGCAACAAGCTTTTGAGGCACTTAGACCTTAAATTAGGTTCTAGTTCTTGTTCAAAAAATAGATTAACGGGTTCTTAAAAATTCTTATGAAGCACACTTAGGGTAAATCTATGAATTCTAGGTGATTTAATCCACACAAAATAAAATGGTACAACAGCTCTTGGTAAAGTGTTGCGAACAAGGCTAACGGAGAAAAATGTGTTTGGGGTATCAAAACAGCTTCAAACGATCTAATTTTTGGATATGTTTTAGATCACGATGTCCTCTAAAACTCTTATGAAGGATGCTTGGTATGTTTCTTAAGAAAAAATTCAAGATTTTACCCTTTTAAGAAAATGTGTTAGGTCAGCATGTTTACACCTCCATGATGGTGATTTTCAGGATCAAACACAGAGAGATTAAAAATGGTTTAGGGAATCAAAAAGAGACGAAAAGACACAAATCTTGGATATAATCTATATTAGAATTTCCTTAATAATTTTAATGAAGAACACTTTTGAATTGATCATTAAAGATATCGGTTTGGGGTCTTATAAAAAGGTTGGACATAATAGATCTTGAATCACTAAACGATGACATAAACTTGCAGAGGTGTTTTGTCCAACCAAAACTCAATGAAAGAGGATCGTTGTTGGTTGGTAGATAAATATGTTATCTACAACTTTTGTGAAGAGAGAAAATCTTGAAACACATTTTAAGGGTTTTGACCTTTGCAACCGAGGCAGGTCTTGATTCAACACATTTTGGTAGACAATTTATATCTCGAGTTTCAGAGGCTCAAAGTAGTTCGAACTAATTTTATATGAAAGATAACTTCAAAATCTAACTTTGGACATGAGATGCAGCCTTAGAAGAGTTTTTTACATTTAGTTATGATTTTTCAAAAAGAGGTCTAGCAAGTAGAATATTTTAAAACTTAAGGTCAACTAGCTTCTTCATCTCCCAACATTAAGCATGGCATGGATTTGATTATATTCTTTACATGCATGATATAAAACTTCAAAAACTATATTTTCAGCAACCAAAAATGTGAGTAATAACATGGATCTCAATTAAAAATCACTTGTACAAACATAAACATAAAGAAGAACATCAAAAAGTAACAAGAACTTAGTTTTTGATGCCTTTGTTGGTTTGATTTGGTTCTTGTTCTTGGTTTTATTTTGAGAATGGTGAGAGAAGGATTTGAGATGAGTATGATAAGAGGCATTTAAGAGTTTTCTTACCTTGTGGAGTGACTTCTTGGCGGATGGATGCAAGAACTTGGCTTTGTTGCTTAAGGCTCCTTCCTACCTTCTTCTAGCTCCTTCTTCTTAACAGTTAGAAAAGTTTTGGAACAAAATCTTTTGGACCTCTCTCCCTCTCTTTGTGCCGAAATGGAGGTGCTGGTGGTGGTTTTATAGGAGGCCTAGGTGGTGGTGGTGATGTTGGTGGTGGAAGGGTTGTGTAAGTGTGAAAGACATGCACACACTTTTATTGGTTGGATGAGAGGTGACCACGAGGGAGTGTAAGAAAAGGAAGAAAAAGGGGGAGGGGAATTCGGCCAAGGGGGTTCTCCAACGCCAAAAATTTGATCTTGCTACTTTATTGCATTCTTTAGGTATTTAGACGATATATTTACACTACAATGTCCATGAAAGATGTATGTTTTTGGTCTCTTTTTCTATGGAAAAGAATTATTTTAGTAACTTTATGACTAGTTTATTATTTTTGTAAATTATTATTATGGCATCATTTGATTAATTATGTGTTGACACATAAATTAAATTAATCTATTTTGTTAAGATGTGTCAATTTTGACTTTAAATGATGATTTGGTATGTAATGGTTTTAATGATTTGTTTTTCCTCTTGCAAGACATAAAATTTTATATTAGTAGCATCATTATTTATTTACATATTTTTAGATCATGATGATACTTGATTTATACATTTTTTCAATATTTTCGGTATAAAATACAAAAATAATAATTTTTGGCACAAACTCCTAGGTATGGCCGGCCCTTGTGGGTCAATTTGGTCATTTTCCTTATTATTTTGTCTTTTAGTTTTTGTTTTAATTTCAATCTTCAGTTAGGGTTGTCCATGTGTTAGAACTTGAGTTGTTTTAAGGACTTGCCTTTATCATAGGGGCAAAATGAAAATTTTACCTTTTTATGGAATTTTATGATTTTAAATTTAATATTTTAAAATAATTTAATAATCTCCAAGGTTTAAAGATTTCTCCCTTGCGTGAGAGTTTTTTACTTCTTGGGTTTTAAATTCTTAGGTTCTGATCATTCTAGGTTTTTAATCTTGTTGTGACGTAAGATCCTATTGGTTTTCTGTCGCTTAACTTATAATCTAAAATTAGGTCCTTACAATCTACCCCGCTTAAAATAAATTTTGTTCTCAAAATATTGCATTGTACCTTTATCAGAGAAAAGCTATGGATGGTTTATCTTCATCGCTTCCTCTCGCTCCCAGGTTGATTCTTCATTTCTGTTGTGACTCTAGAGAACACACATGAGTGGAATAGTCTGCCCTCTGAGGATCTTGTCGCATCGGTCGAGTATCTTTACTGGTTTTTCTTCAAACGTGGCATCCCCGTCGACATGGAGTTCTTCCCAGTTAAGAATGTGGGCAGGATCAGATTCATACTTTCTTAACATTGACACGTAGAATACGTTGTGGATACTTGTGAGCTGTGGAGGTAGGGCTAGATGGTAAGCTACTTCTCTAACTAGGGCTAAAACATCGAATGGTCTGATGTACCTTGAGGATAGCTTTTTCTTCTTCCCGTAGCGTATCACTCCTCGTCGTGGTTGAATCTTTAGGAACACGTGATCTCCTACGTTAAACTTGATGGGCCTTCGTCTCTGATCGGCATAACTCTTCTATTTGTTCTATGCTGTAGAGATTCATTGTCGAATTAGTCTAATCTTTTTAATTGTCTTTTGTACCAAGTCGGGTCTTAGTCAAGTATTTTCTCCTGTTTCTGTTCAACAGATTGGCGATTTGTAGGGTCTTCTGTAGAGGGCTTTATATGGGGACATACCAAAGCTGGCTTGGTAAATGTTGTTGTAGGAAAATTCGACTATTGATAAGTGTCTCTCCCAGCCTCCGTTAACATCCATAACACAAGTTCGTATCATGTCTTCTAGAGTCTGAATCGTACGCTCGAACTGTTCGTCAGTCTGGAGGTGAAAGGCGGCGTTGAAACAAAGCTCTGTTCTTAAAGCATCTTGAAGGCTTTTCCAAAATCAAGATGTAAAGCGTGGGTCTCGGTCAGACACGATGGAGACTAGAATTCCATGAAGACAGACGATCTCATGGATGTATTTTTGACTTAGGGTTTCTAGCTTTTTGGATGATCGGATAGGTAGAAAGTGTGCCGTCTTAGTGAGGTGGTCCACAATCACCCAGATAGCATCATGTCCTGAAGATGATCTCGGTAGTCCTATGACGAAATCCATGGTTTTGTGGTCCCATTTCCACTGTGATATCTGTAGGGGTTGAAAGGTTTTTCCCGGTCTATGGTGTTTCGCTTTCTCCTGTTGGTAATAAGGCATATGGCTACAAAATTTGCTACATCACACTTCAAGCCATTTCACTAATAATGCCTCTTCAAGTCTTGATACATTTTTGTTCCTCCTGAGTGAACAGCAAAAGTTGACTAGTGAAACTCTTTCAAGATGTCTCTTCTTAGTCCATCAACATCTGGTACAAATAATTGGCATAGGTAGGTCAATTGTCCATGCTTCTTGACTACCCATCTAAGCTTTGACTCTTCTGCTATAAGGTATTTTTAGATGAATTTGGACTCCTGGTCATATTTCTGAGCCACTAGGATTTGTTAACGAAGGTTGGGCGTAGCTACGATCAAACAAAAATAGGCTCCGTCTTCTCGTTCTGAGGTTCCGATATACCACCTTCAGTTGCCCCTCCAGTAAATGCATACCTGCGGCATCGCCATTGTTACCTTCAACCGCGCCACCCCACTGGCGTTGCCTCCTCTACCACGGCCACCGCTATCTCTACCACCACTACTACCTCCAGTACCACCCATGTCGTCGCCTCCATCATCCTCACTGACAATTCCAACCATAGCAAAGTATAAAAAGAGAGAGGAGAGAAATAAAAAACATGGTGAGAGGCGTTAAGAGAGTTTGAGAATCAAAGGAGATTGTGAGAGAGGCTGAGAAAGATGAGACGAGAGAGATCAAGAGAGAGGAGAAAGAAAGTTTGGTTCGCACGAATGAGAAAATTTGAACACCCCAAACCTGTAACTTGACAACCACCTCGTGGCCACGAGGTTCGATCTTTTTAAAATATCATGGCCATTGCATTTGAGGGACGACCATGAACTCCCTTTCTCACGGCTGTAACGAATTTCAAAAGTTCCTTATGGCTGTAACAACCAACCTCAGCTGCTGTAAAAACCTTAGGGTTGTTTGTCATGGCCGTAACTTCCAAAACATCATAGCTATTAATGTTTTTACTAAACCAACCTCTCTATTTCAATCGTTGAGCATGGGAATCCTAGAAGACCCTGACCCATTTTTTTATTTTTGCGATGTTTTGAAGCGTTGTTTATCGTTTTTGTTATTGCATGTTTATATGCGTTTTATGCATGTTCGGGCTTAGAAATGCATGTGGGGTTGGATCCTGGGGTCGTTGAGCATTGTGACGCGAAGATTAAAAAAAAAGATATTTTTGGATGGGGCCTATAAATAAGATATTTTGTGAGATATTTTTATAAAAACCCTTAGCTTGGAGGCTAATTTTCTTTTTCTCACACCAAAAGCTCTACCTTCACTCTAGTTTTCGGGGGGCTCGGGGCTTGATTTTTGGCGATCAGATAGCAGATCCTCAGTATCCTCATCGAGGGCTACGCGTTCATCTGAACAAAATCTCGTTTCAATGAGGTTCACTTTTCAAGGTGTCGAGTTTTTGACTCAACAAGGTAGGATTCTAGACTCTCATGTCTTAAAGGGGTGCTACGTGAAATTATGTGTGTTTTTTACCGTTTAAAAATGCATGAAAAGGTGGTTTATGTTTCAAAAAGTTGGGTTTTGGTTTAAAATCATTTTCGGTTGCTTTCGGTTGGATGAAATGGGTTTTTGGGGCTTTTCTTTTTGTGTTTTCTCGTAGTTCTGGGCTTGTGTATGTTCGAGGGTATCAAAAGGGAGTTTGGTTGCTTCGATTTTGGGGTTGAAAGGTTGTTCCCGTAGTTAGGGTTTTCTTTCCACCGTGGGTCAGTCGACTGAACTAGGTGCTTCGGTCGACTGGATCGTCAGTAGGGTGGTTCAATCAACTGAACTTGGGAGTTCAGTCGACTGACCTGTGTTTTGGGAGAATTTTACAAAATTCCAGTAGCTTTTCAGTCAACTGAATTGTGGGGTTCAGTCGACTGAACTCCTATGTGGGGGTGTTTTTTGCTTTATTTTGGGCGGTCGTGTTGTGGCCTTGGGGGTTTGTTTTTGTTTTGTTATTGTCATCGGGAATGATATGGGTTTGTTAAGTGTGGTGTTCAAACATCGTTGGGTGTGTGACGTGTTTGGGTCCGTGGTTCTTTTTTTAAAAGGTGTGTTTTGGAAAAGACAGTATTTTGGTAAAAACGTTTGGGAAAACTGTGTTTTGTGTTGAAGGTTTGGAATTGCCCTTCGAGGTTAGGTTTTGTTTTGTTGCTCGTTGGTCATCTGGGTTGGTGGATGACAGGTCGTGTGGCATGTGATGTCGTTATGTGAAAAGTAGTGTTTTTACGTGGTGTTGTGCATTAAAACTTTGGTTTTGTCCATGCATACCGATGGACGGGAATGTGGTTCGATAAATGTTAACTCTGGTTATCGATGCATAATGAGGGGTGGATAGTGGTCTTACGGTGAAAACCCATGAAGATGCATAATGAGCGACAGATATTTATCCTACGTTGAAAGCCTGTGAAGATGCATGTGTTGCACGGGTTGCATGTGTTGCGTGTGTTGCACAGGTTGCATGTGTTGCGTGAGTTGTGTGGGTCGCATATGTGGCATGTGACATTGTTATATGAATCATTGTGGATCTTTGTAGAACTACTTTTGGGGCTCGCGAGAGTCAATACATATATATGTTGCATTTGGGGCTTGTGAGAGTCGGGGCTCGTAAGAGTTGACCTTTGCATGTGAAGCATTGTAGTACATATATATTTGTTAAACTACTTTTGAGGCTCGTGTGAGTTGAAATATCTATATCTTTTTGAATCAGTATGTTTAGCTTTTATTTCATGATTGTCTAGTTTCTGCTAAGTTTTGACTCACGGTATGGGATTTGAAAATATTTTTCAGGTGCATACGATCACGCGGGTTGATTCGGAGGAGCCAGTTATGGTGGAAGACCTATAGTCTTCTCTTTTTTATTTCATTTGAATTATGTATGTTTACATGTTTTGGTTTTGGACCTTGTGTTGTATGCCTGAGGGCGATATATTTAATGCATGTATGCTTTTTATCTTGTGAGTGAAACATCGGGTTGGGCATTATTTATGGTGTTTCGGGTGACCCAGAGTTCGTGACGTTACAAAATGGTATCAGAGCTCTTGATTCAAATACCTAAGAGCCGTGGAAAGAGGGTGCATCATCTTGTGAGGTTGATTACGTGTGCTTGATTGTACATGTTTAGATGTTTTGATAACATGAGTACGATCACTTCTTGAATATGTGAATGACGTGTATATGTGAGCATGGGGGTTTAACCTTAGGATTGATCAGTCTTGTCTTCGGGCATTTGGGTTAACAAGCTTGGAAGTCGAGTTTAAAATGCGTTTGGCCAACGTGTTTTCTGGTAAGAAATCTAAGTAGGTTATCCAAATTGATGCGTCACTCCTGTCGGTTCTCCTCGGTATGTGGGGTTTGTTTAGCATGAGCATATGTGGCTAAGTGTTAGCATGCGTATGTGGTTAATGTTTATGTTAGTGCGAAGTGTTGCATCTTATGTTTTGTCTTCTTTTTATATAGACGTGATGTCTGCGCGGAGAGGACAAGGCTGTGGTCGAGGCCGTGGCCGTGGTTAAGGCTAAGGGGATATGCTAGTCCCTGATGCTGGGGATGCAAATGCTCCCTAAGGACTGATGGACGCGACCGAGTTGCTGCACGTGATGGTAGGTTCTATCCAGTAGCTGGTTGAGGCTGCTAGGGGGGAGAGAGAGAACCCAGTCGATGCGAGAGTTCAGGCGTCTTGACCCACCTACCTTTGTTGGGGATCCTGATCCTATAGTAGCTATAAAGTGGTTAGAATTGGTGACCCGGATCCTTAATACACTGCAGATAGTTGAGGAGGATTTGAGGGTTTCTTTTACCGCTTTCCAGCTCAGAGGGGATGCTCATGAGTGGTGAAAATACACCCGGAATACCGTGGAGGGCACGTGGGCAGCTTTCACGGGGGTTTTTCTAAAGAAGTACTTTCTGACTTCTTCGAGGGACTTATACAAAGAGGAGTTCTATGCTCTCACCCAGGGGGCGATGAGCATTGTGCAGTATGAGGCTAGATTTACCAGTTTATCCTGATTTGCACCGGAGTTGGTCGGCACAAACGAGCTGCGTTCGAGGAGGTTTGAGAGGGGTTTGAGGCCGATGATCAAGGAGCGCGTGGCAGGATTGAGGCTGCGTGCTTTTACAGAGCTGGTGGAGTCGGCGACAATGATTGAGAACACTTTGATTGAGACCCGAGGTTATGGGGAGGTCGAGACACCGCAGAGTGGAGCAGAGGCACAGTTTGGTGGGCTCTCTAACAAGAGGCAGAGGTCCTCTAGTCCTATTTCTCATATTCCTGGATCATGACAGCAGTTTTCTGCACTAGCACCATCAGTGGCATCATCTGGGCGGTCAAAGTAGAGGGAGTTTAGATGTTATCGGTGTGGGCAGCCTGAGCATCATGTGACAGATTGCCCACAGCCGAGGTAGTCCCAGGATCCACATCTGAGACAATTCAAGAGTTCAGTAGCAGCACAGTCGCAGGGGAGGGAGCCGCCAATTTGTTTTGGATGTAGCCAGTCTGGATATATCCGCAGGAACTGTCCCCATGGAGGCAGTATGCTAAGCATAGTAGGCACACCAGTGGGTTCGTTTGTGCAGAATCAACCCGAGTATCAACAACAACAGCTTGTTGTTCAGACTTCCCGGGTTACAGATAGGGGTACCTTAGTTCAGTCGGTATGACAGCCAGTCCCAGGTTATGGTGGACAAACCAGATTGACACAGGGCCTAGTGTATGCCGTTACGGATCTCAGTTCTTCTAAGGCACCGGTTGTGCCTAATGATGCAGCTATCCCTCCAGTGAGTAGAGGTACTTTCTGAGTGTGCAAATTTTGGGCCAGTATTCTTATCAATGCAGGAGCATTGTATTTCTTCATTTCATCTGTTTGGGAGTTGGTGATGGACTCTGTGGGTGGTATGCTATGTTGAGACATCGGTTGGTGAGAATGTGAGGTTGGGACAAGCTATAGATCTCTTGTCTTTGAGGTAGTTTGCCGTTATTTAGAGTGCATGATCACGTTTGACCCTATCCCAGGAATGGTTTGGCTGACCACCTCTCGTGCATGTGTCGATTTCGATCGACGGGGTAGTTTTCTTTTGACCATGTGGCAAATTTTGGGGATGAAATTCCTTTAAGAGGGGTAGAGTTGTGATACCCTGACTAATTTTTTTTTAATTTATTTTTATTTTTACAATATTTCGATGCGTTGTTTATCATTTTTGTTATTACATATTTATATGCGTTTTATGCATGTTTGGGCTTAGAAATGTATGTGGGGTTGGATCCCGGGGCCATTGAGCGTTGTTGCGCGATGTTAAAAAAAAATATTTTTAGACGGGGCCTATAACTAAAGATATTTTGAGAGATATTTTCATAAAAACCCTTAGTTGGGGGCTAAGTTTCTTTTTCTCACATCAAAACCTCTACATTCTCTCTAGTTTTGGGGGGGCCCGGGGTTTGGTTTTTGGTGATCAGATAGCGGACCCTTAGTATCCTTGCCAAGGGCTACGCGGTCATCCGGATAGAATTTCATTTTGACGAGGCGTCGAGTTTTTGACTCAATGAGATAGGATTCTAAACTCTCATGTCTTAAATGGGTGCTGCGTGAAATTATATGTATTTTTTTACCGTTTAAAAATGCATGAAAATGTGATTTATGTTTCAAAAAGTTGGGTTTTGGTTCAAAATTGTTTTCAGTTTCTTTCAGTTGGATGAAATGGCTTTTTGGGGCTTTTATTTCGGTGTTTCCTCGTAGTTTTAGGCTTGTGTATGTCCGAGGGTATCAAAAGGGAGTTTGGTTGCTTCGATTCCGAGGTTGAAAGGTTGTTCCTGTAGCTAGGGTTTTCTTTTCGCCGTGGGTCAGTCGCCTGAACTGGGTGCTTCAGTCGACTGGATCGTCAGTAGGGTGGTTCAGTCGACTGGGCTGGGGAGTTCAGTCGACTGACCTGTGTTTTAGGGGAGTTTTGCAAAATTCTAGTAGCTTTTCAGTCGACTGAATTGTGGGTTTTAGTCGACTAAACTCCTGCGTGGGGGTGTTTTTTTTTCTTTGTTTTAGGAGGTCGTGTTGTGGCCATGGGGGTTTATTTTTGTTTTGTTGTCGTCGTTGGGGATGATATGGGTTTGTTAAGTGTCGTGTTCAAACATCGTTTGGTGTGTGACGTATTTGGGTCCGTGGTTCTTTTTCTAAAAGGTGTGTTTTAGAAAAGATGATTTTTTTGTAAAAACGTTTGGGAAAACTATGTTTTGTGTTGGAGGTTTGGAGTTGGCCTTCGGGGTTAGGTTTTGTTTTGTTACTTATTGGTTGTCTGGGTTGGTGGATGACGGGTTGTGTGGCATGTGATGTTGTTATGTGAAAAGTAATGTTTTTACGTGGTGTTGTGTATTAAAACTCTGGTTTTGTTCATGCATACTAATGGACAAGAATGTGGTCCGATAAATGTTAACTCCGGTTAACGATGCATAATGAGGGGCTGATAGTGGTTCTACGGTGAAAACCCGTGAAGATGTATAATGAGGGGCAGATATTGGTCCTACGGTGAAAACCCATGAAGATGCATGTGTTGCACGTGTTGCACGGGTTGCATGTGTTGCGTGAGTTGTGTGGGTCGCATATGTGGCATGTGACGTTGTTATATGAATCATTGTGGATCTTTGTAGAACTATTTTTGGGGCTCGCGAGAGTTGATACATACATATGTTGCATGTGGAGCTCGTGAGAGTCGACTTTTGCATGTAAAGCATTGTAGTACGTATATATTTGTCAAACTGTTTTTGAAGCTCGCGTGAGTCGAAATATTCATATCTTTTTGCATCAGTATGTTTAGCTTTTATTTCACGATTGTCTAGTTTCTGTTGGGATTTGGCTTACGGTATGGGATTTGAAAATGTTTTTCAGGCGTATATGTTCACGTGAGTTGATCCGGAGGAGCCAGTAGGGATGGAAGACCTGTAGTCTTCTCTTTTTCTTTTGGTTGGATCATGTATGTTTTACATGTTTTGGTTTTGGACCTTGTGTTGTAAGCTTGAGGGCAATATATTTAATGCATGTATGCTTTATATCTTGTGAGTGAAACATTTGGTTGGGTGTTATTTATGGTGTTTCAGGTGACCTGGAGTTTGGGGGCGTTACAAATCCCTTGTTTGGCTTGTTTCTCAATGTTTGCCCCTTTTCTGAAATATATGAGAAATAAACCTTAGAACCGACTCCGGTCCTCCTCATGACCTTTAACTGACTTTTTGATCCTATTCATGAGCTAAAACTGATTCCCGTTTAGCTCGATTTTGTGTGAAGACCTAAAACCCTAGTCGATCCTCCTCATGACTTTAAACTGACTCTCCGGTCCTCCTCATAACCTTAAACTAACTCTTCGGTCCTTTTTATGACCATAAATTAACTCTCTGGTCCTCCTCTTAACCTTAAACTGACTTTCTGATTATGTTCACGATCTAAAATTGATTCCCATTTAGCCGGATCCTCTTCATGACCTTAAACTGTCCCCTAGTCTTGCTCATGACCTAAAACTGATCCTTAATCAGCTCGATCTTAGGTAAAGACCTAAAACTCTCTTCGATCATCTCCTTATGACCTTAAACTGACTTGTCGATCCTGTTCATGACCTAAAACTGATCCCCAGTCCACGTTTCGACCTTAAAATTTTGTATGTTTTCATTATGCTTGTTTGCATTATGAGTAACCTTCCATGCATCATGATTAACCTGTTTGCATCATATATATTGTCCCGTGAACTACGTTTGGCCTGATCCCTTGCAATGTGGTATGTAGGAAGCTCGATATAAATTCGGGTTCAACCATGCTTGTCTGTATGTTTTTGTTTGTGCCTAAGATTGGCGGCTTAGTCAAACAATCAATCTCTAGAGCTTTGACATTTATTTGAACCACGAATTCTTACAAGCTTTGTCAAAGAGAAGTAATTGTAGACACCCTAATTTGACTAAGTCGAATCTTAGGTACCCGTCTTGAATGTTCTCCAATGATGAAGATACGAAATTATACTAAAGGATACCTCTAAGCAATTGTGATGTCAAGAACTCAACTCGAAACCCATGAAAACACCATGTTGTTATAAAACCTTTAGGCTGCGACTTTTTGATCCTCAAGGCTGCCACATTTTTTATGATCCAGCACCAGACCGTTAACTTTGAAGTTACGGCTGAGACCTTTTTGTGATACTTGGGCAGGCCGTGAACTCCGTTTTCCACAGCCGCGACCTTTTTATGATCTCACAACAGGCCATGACCTTTGAAAGTCACGACCATCATGGTTCATACTCTTTGTTCACGGCCACGGCATTCAAGTACACAGCCGCATCATTTGCATCTCTTTGGACATTTTGATCCTCAAGGCTGCCACATTTTTTATGATCTAGCACCAGACCGTTAACTTTAAAGTTACGGCTAAGACCTTTTTGTGATACTTGGGCAGGCCGTGAACTCCGTTTTCTGCAGCTACGACCTTTTTATGATCTCACAACAGGCCATGACTTTTGAAGGTCACAACCATCTTGGTTCATACTCTTTGTTCACGGCCACGACATTCAAGTATACGGCAGCATCATTTGCATCACTTTGGACAGGTAGCATGTGACGACTGGTATTTAAATAAAAAATAACAATAAATAGTAATTAGTTTATAAAGGGATCCGAAATATAATTTCTAACAAAATCTTATATTTAATTTTAAAATCAGAGTCCAAAAACTTACATCTATTAAAAATTTGTGGTAATAAAAATTTGAAATAAAAATATATTATATTATTATAAATTTTTTAAACAAATTCTAACTATACGATAATTCACAAAAAAAAATTAAAAATTTATACTGAAATTTTTAAATTTTTTCAAAATAAAAATTTTACATAAAAAAATTTAAGGAGATGAAATTCGTCCTAACCGTACACTTGGCATACAATAAGCTTGTAACGTGACACGTAAGGGGACATATGTCCCCTTGAACTGCCTATATATATATCTCCTCATGGCTCTTTTCTTTACGCACAAAACAAAGCCTGAAAATCTGAAATTGATAGAAGCAAACAAAAGCTTCTGTGATAGAAGCTTTAACAGAAGGCTGGCAACCCAAAATCAGAAGAGGAGAAGAGGAGGGCGCAACACAAGCCACCGCGACCACCCTCGCCACCAGTCACTAGCCACGCCACCTCCGGCCTCCGTCTACCGCGGCATACCATCCTCTAGCCACCACCGCCACTACACCACCGCCGGTGACCTCCACCCCAGCTAAGCTGCCGGTCTCTCTCTCTCTCTCTCTCACTGTAACTCTCTCTCTCTCTCTCTCTAGATGTATATATATCTCTCCCTCTCGGCATGCCACCACCACCTAACCACCGCACCGCACCACACCACCCCCATCACACCACCCCACCACCACCCGAACCACTCACCAGCCACCCGTTCCTACTTTTTTTTGTGTGAATGCATGTTCTCATGCTACTGCCACTATGTGCGTTTGTTTGTGTTCTTTGCATTTTTGTTTTACCGTGAGAGAACCCATTATTTTCAAATTGTTAAAAGAAATTTTAAACAAAGACTCAATGATAAATTTTTTATGAAGATTAGGAGATTTAAATAAAGAATTTTATTCTTGAGACTAAAATGAATTAAAGATCTTTACTTACATTTTATCAATTTTAGTTAATTCGCTAATCTTTAGAACACCTCGGAAAAGAAGAGACTGCTATTTGTTGTTCTAGTTTTCTGTTTTGTCAAAACTTATGCTTGAAATGTAAATGTTGTAAATATTATGCACGTGATTCCCGTTATAATATTAATGTATTTCGTAGTACTTGATTGGTTCTAGATAAGTCATTAAAATTTATACTTCTGCAAAATCTTTTCAAATTAATATTCTTTTGAAAATTCCTGACTAAGTTAACAAGGTAGGACTCGGGTGAGTTTTGATTTATTGATCGGTCACGGACGCCATTACTAAAAATAGGACATGATATGGTATCAATCCAAATGATCTATGTGTTACCCTAATGGTTATAAATAGGCGTCGTTTTTAAGAGAAAGGGACGGATGCTAAGAGGGTCGATACTCTGCCAAAATTCCTACCCGCCTGATACTCTGTCGAGTTCCATATTTCGATGCTAATATAGTTCTGAATACCGTACCGGACAGTGTACCGATTTTTTCATTAGTATGGTATGTACTGGTACCCATGAATACCGTACTGGACAGTGTACCGATTTTACCATCTTTTTCCTTTTTATTTGTTCTTTGTCGTATTTATTTATTTTTTATTTTATTCTCATATACGATGTGAATGCTGTAAGGACCCGGCTCTAAACCATAGGATTAACGACGGTAAACCGATAGGATATTAGGTCATAGTAAGATTAAAATCTTAAAATGATCAAAATCTAAGAATTAGACCCCAAGAATCAAAAACCTTAAAAACAAAAAGACAACCCTCTAACCTCGAAGATCATTAAGTTACTCTAATAATACTCACTCAAAACCCTAAAGAGCTAAATTTAGAAATGAAACTCTGAGTCCCAAACCCTTCTTATGAAATATTGACCTGGCCTTGTAACCTTTAAGGCCTAACAATTTATATGTGTTGTCCTATTACAGCAAAACCCGACTTCCAGATCCAAGGAATAAGAAAATCAAACCCAAGCCCCAACAAAAAAAAAAAAAAGAAAATTGTACTCAAAGGCCTAAACCCCGTAACTTTCAATAATCACATTTCGACCCCAAATCTTTAAGATAACTATACTTTCATCCTAATACACCAAAATTCATAGTAAGTTATCAATGCCGTAAGAAAACACTTAAATTCTCATCCAGATTACACCCAAGAGTTCCTAAAACTCTTAATATCAATAATTACACACTAGTCTTTA